>OY821759.1:35851785-36032792 GCA_963682095.1 Potentilla sterilis | reverse complement strand
AACCCCTTATAGCCGACGAACTACTATTTCGTCGGCCACATCGTCGGCTATAATATTATAGCCGACGACTGCCGATAACTCGTCGGCTATAACTATAGCCGACGAAACGTTTTTAGTTATAGCCGACGAGGATGGTATTCGTCGGCTATAAGAGTTATAGCCGACGAAAAGTTTTTGGTTATAGCCGACGAGGAGGGTATTCGTCGGCTATAACTCTTATATCAGATCGCCCTTCTGCATCAGGGAGCTCATTCGTCGATGAAATCGTCCAAAACGCTCTGAAATCGTCCAAAACCTCGGCCATAAGCTTGAAAGGTACGTATATTGCTGTGTGTGTTGATTTAGTTGGTTATATGCAGAGGTGTATTAATTTAGAGTTTAATTAGAATAAATGTGTGATTAATTTGATATATATATATATATATATATATGTGTGTTGAGATGAGATTATTAATGGGTTGATATATATGTTGTATTGGTTAGATAGAATTGAAGTTTTGTTGAAGATTAGTGATTGATTGTTGATTTATAGGTGATTTTAGATGAATTTGATGAAAAAATGTATATATATATTAATTAATTTAATTGTAATTAAAAATATATTGTTGGTATATATAAAAAATACATTGTGTTTAATTAATTAGGGAGATTGACGATGTTTTAATTAATTTAGGGATGCATGTGTATATATATATATATATATATATATATATATATATATATATGTGTGTGTGTAATGATGAATTTTTTAATTAATTAGTACGTACGTAGTACGTGCATATATACATATCTATATATAGCTATATTTATTTCTTGAATTTACAGGATGGACAAGAGTTGGATTACCCTTGGAAGATGGGATCAGGCGTATCATGATGGAGTTAGGAGTTTCCTGGATTTTGTGATGGCTAACTGTGGAGACACTACACTTCATTATTGTCCGTGTAAAAAGTGCAAGTGTGCCACCCCACGACACCGGTTTTCCATAGAGACAGTGGAGCAACACCTGGCTAGATATGGATTTTGGGTCCTATACACTAATTGGATTTATCACGGTGAACCAGAGTTTGCGGGTCGTCATGATCATGGACAATTTGCCGAGAGAGGGAGTTCCTCCAATGATCCAACAACGAACTGGATCAACGATATGGTTTCCTCGTGAGAGCGGTGTCTTTGAGGAAGCACCAGATGTGCAACTCCCACCTCCGGAGATGGAGTGTTTCCCTGATATTGAGCCACTCGAGCCATTACCCCGATCTCCGGTCAACACAAGTGGTATGGAAAAGTACAACAACCTGATCGCATTGCAACAGACTCCGTTGTACCCCGGATGCAGTAAGACTGTCCTTGAATCTGTCATGGAGTGATGAAGATCAAAACGGAGAACAAAGGCACTGTCAAATCGGTTGATGATTGGCTTCGGCTATGGGGTGGGGCGATGCCCCCCGGACATCGGCTTCCTACCAGTCATCATAAGGTGCGACATATCCTTAAAGATCTCGGCCTTTCCTACATCAAGATTCATGCATGCAGATACGATTGCGTTCTGTTTTACGGGGAAGGACTTGCAGATCTTGAATACTGCCCATTATGCAATACAGAGCGGTATAAGTTCACTCCTAAAGGGAACAAGAAAGCTGTGAAGATACTTCGGTACTTCCCGCTGATTGATAGGCTTGAGCGGTTGTTCATGTGTGCTTTCACGGCCGAAGCTATGAGATGGTGGGCTGAGAGGAATGTGCCTGACGATGACACCCTTAGACATCCCGCCGACGGAGAGGCTTGGAAGAAGAACGTGTTGGAGTTTCCCGAATTTGCATCAGAGGTTCGAAATGTTTGGCTAGGGCTATCATCCGACGGTTTCAACCCTTTTGGCAAGAAAGAGCTTCAGTACAGTGTGTGGCCAGTTATTTTGATTCCGTACAACTTTCCACCGTGGATGTGCATGAAGAAGGAATATAACATGCTCACATTGTTGATTCCAGGCCCAGGTTATCCGGGAAAGTGTCTCGATGTGTATTTGAGACCCGTAATTGAGGAGCTTCGGTACTTGAGTCTGAACGGCCACCTGGTCTACGACCGGTTCAAAAATGAGATGTTCCGGATGCATGCCATGCTTGTTGGCACGATCAGTGACTTTCCTGGGAGGGGTATGTTGTCGGGCAGCGTCACCAGGGGTTACAGGGCTTGTTCAGAGTGCATGACTGTTGATTGCTCCAGTCCTCATTGCAGCAAGATTGTCCAGATGCGTCACCGTCGTTGGCTTCCGCATGACCATCCATTTAGGGACGATGCACAGGCTTTTGATGGGACTGAAGAAAGGGGCTGGGCACCGGAGCAATGGACAGGGGAGGAAATATTGGCAGTGTTGAATGAGTATGACTTTGGTCCGCTTAGCAATCATCCCGATGTGTTGCGCACGATTCCAGAGAGGCCGGATCGGTATAGGTTCTGGTCACACAAGAGCATCTTATGGGAACTTCCTTATTGGGCCAGGTTGGCTACCAGATACTACCTGGATGTCATGCATATAGAGAAGAACGTGGGTGAAGCCGTGGTTGGCACAGTTTTGAATTGGGAGAAGAAAACAAAAGACACCCCCAAGGCACGCGTTGATCTGAGAAATATGGGACTGCGGGACCATTTGTGGTTGAGAGAGGGCAGGAGCAAAATGCCCCAAGCTCCTTACACCGTCACCAGGGACCAGAAACATGAAATCTTTGGATGGCTGAGTAATGTCAGGTAACTTTTTATTAATTAGGCATGTATTCCCTAAAGAATCCATCTGTTGTTGGACGACTATATATGCATGAAATCTAATTGTTGTTAATGGCTATGCAGGTATCCTTATGGCTATGCGGGTAACATAAGCAAGTGTGTTAACTACCGAGACAACAAGATGTACGGATTGAAGAGTCACGACTGCCATGTACTGCTTCAACGCCTCTTCCCTATTTTCATTCGAGCGTACTTGGAGGATGAAGTGGTTGAGCCGTTGGTGGCGTTGTCAAGATTCTTCCAGAAGTTATGCGCTAGAGAAGTTAGAAAATCAGACCTCATGAGAATGCATGAGGAAATCGTTTTTATCTTGTGCAAGTTCGAGAGGATATTTCCCCCAAACTTCTTTGACATCATGCCTCACCTGATGATCCATCTTCCCCAACAATTGTTGCTTACCGGTCCCGTACACTACACTTGGATGTATCCCATCGAAAGGTACATGTTATTCATAAATTTGATTTATACATGTTTTTAAATAAAAGTTGCATGCTCTTAACATGCACTTGTTAACCTTGCAGACAACTTGGAGACTACAAGAAATATGTGCACAATAAATCTGCGCCTGAGGGGTGTATTGCTGAAGCTTACATTGCGCATGAGTGTGTAACGTACGCCAAGTTGTACTTGGGAGCGATGGAGGACCCCCCACAACATCCAAGTCGAGATGACCCCGAGTTCAACCTATCTATCGTCGCCAACTCTGTTGTACCATACGGAAGCTTCAAGAAAAAGGGTGTGGACAAGTTGCCTGACCATGAGGTAGGGATTGCCCACTGGTGGGTTCTAATAAACTGTCCGGAGGTACAATATTGGAAACGTCACCATCTTCACAGCAAGGAAGTTCGCGGTGATGTCGAGTACCACAACACGACGTTTGCAGACTATTTTCCACAATGGGTAAGTGTATAAATATATATATTAGATGGCTTTCTTTTACAGTTCCCTATTCTTTAATCATAAACACACCGAGTGATTTGAGTTATATTTTTCAGCTGATGCAAGTGGCTGCGAGGGGTGGTCATACAAATTACTCAGAGGAATTGAGGCTGTTGTCGATGAAGCCGATATCTTCCACAGTCCGCCCAATGTGTGATGTCAACGGCGTTAAGTATATATGTGAAGCTAGAGACGGGGAACGCAAAACACAGAATTGTGGGGTGATGGTCGATGGTGCAGAGGGGGGCGTGGATTTTTACGGTGTCCTACAGTCAGTTGTTGAACTCATTTATGGGAACCGCATGAAAGTCCACTTGTTCAAGTGTCGATGGTTTGATACTAGGCCGCACCGCATACGGATCGATCAGTACGGCATACTTTCGGTGAATACCGCCACTAGTGTGTATGAAGACGACCCCTTTGTTTTCGCCACAGCGGCCAAAAAGGTCTTTTATCTTGACGATCCTTTGAACAAAAGCACGTGGAAGGTAGTTAACCATGTGTCTCAGCGAGACATATACAGTGCTACCACACTTGGTGTGAGCACAGAGTGTCAAGAAGCGACCGCATACCAAGAGCCGGACGCCGGCGACATTCCGGAATCCTCCACCATCCGCGATAATAATGTGACGCCGGGCAGAGTGGTTCGACTTCCTAGGGGTCAGGTGCCCATGTATGATGTTAATCCGAATCGTCTATATCAGGCAGACGATGACTCAGACGACGAGTACGAGCACCGGTTGCCAGATATTAACTACTATACTACGTCTGACTCAAGTGATGAGGATGATTCTGATTATCATCCTTAGTATACTATTTATGTATGTATTTGTGTACGATGGTGCATGCATGAATACATTTTTGTCTTTAATTACCGTTTTCCGAGTTTATGGGAAATTGTATTGAATTGTTTGTGTTATGTTTAGGAATTTATCAGGTGAAATAGGCAATTTTCAGGCCCTAAATGGCAAATTTTCAGAAAGATCAGAATTATAGCCGACGAAATGGACCATAATTCGTCGGCTATAATGCCCATACTTTAGCCGACGACTTGCAATTCGTCGGCTATAATGCCCATACTGTAGCCGACGACTTGCAAGTCGTCGGCTAAAGTATATTGACCGAAACCATACGTAGACCGTTCAAATGCAAAAGTGTCGTGAAATAAGATACGACCGAAATATTGAAATACGACTACGGTTGAAAAATGGGAAGATTCCGACAAAATCTGTGTGCCGAATGTTGCGATTAGGTGTTTTTTACTTCCGTTTTCCTATGGGTAGCCTGACGGTCGGTAAATTTTTGGAGGAAAATTTTTATACGGTTAGTTGCGTCGCATCGATTTGAAACTATTCTCTGCTGAAGGTCAGGCCAAAAAACGTCATTTAGACGGGCCAATTGCCGTTTTAAAGCGTTTCGAGGTTTGACCATGCAGTTTGACCGTCCCGATCGAGCCTTTAACGTTGTCAGATGTAGTTGGATTTTTTTTCCTACATGTATTTAATCTTAACGGTGATATCTGACGGTTGGAATAGATTTTCCAAACTTTTAGATTCGAAATCGGAACATATGCACTAATATTCCTTAACTTATTTACTAAGTGTTTAAGTGAATGTATAGTTTCAAATAGTTGCTATACGTAGACCGTTCAAATGCAAAAGTGTCGTGAAATAAGATACGACCGAAATATTGAAATACGACTACGGTTGAAAAATGGGAAGATTCCGACAAAATCTGTGTGCCGAATGTTGCGATTAGGTGTTTTTTACTTCCGTTTTCCTATGGGTAGCCTGACGGTCGGTAAATTTTTGGAGGAAAATTTTTATACGGTTAGTTGCGTCGCATCGATTTGAAACTATTCTCTGCTGAAGGTCAGGCCAAAAAACGTCATTTAGACGGGCCAATTGCCGTTTTAAAGCGTTTCGAGGTTTGACCATGCAGTTTGACCGTCCCGATCGAGCCTTTAACGTTGTCAGATGTAGTTGGATTTTTTTTCCTACATGTATTTAATCTTAACGGTGATATCTGACGGTTGGAATAGATTTTCCAAACTTTTAGATTCGAAATCGGAACATATGCACTAATATTCCTTAACTTATTTACTAAGTGTTTAAGTGAATGTATAGTTTCAAATAGTTGCTATACGTAGACCGTTCAAATGCAAAAGTGTCGTGAAATAAGATACGACCGAAATATTGAAATACGACTACGGTTGAAAAATGGGAAGATTCCGACAAAATCTGTGTGCCGAATGTTGCGATTAGGTGTTTTTTACTTCCGTTTTCCTATGGGTAGCCTGACGGTCGGTAAATTTTTGGAGGAAAATTTTTATACGGTTAGTTGCGTCGCATCGATTTGAAACTATTCTCTGCTGAAGGTCAGGCCAAAAAACGTCATTTAGACGGGCCAATTGCCGTTTTAAAGCGTTTCGAGGTTTGACCATGCAGTTTGACCGTCCCGATCGAGCCTTTAACGTTGTCAGATGTAGTTGGATTTTTTTTCCTACATGTATTTAATCTTAACGGTGATATCTGACGGTTGGAATAGATTTTCCAAACTTTTAGATTCGAAATCGGAACATATGCACTAATATTCCTTAACTTATTTACTAAGTGTTTAAGTGAATGTATAGTTTCAAATAGTTGCTATACGTAGACCGTTCAAATGCAAAAGTGTCGTGAAATAAGATACGACCGAAATATTGAAATACGACTACGGTTGAAAAATGGGAAGATTCCGACAAAATCTGTGTGCCGAATGTTGCGATTAGGTGTTTTTTACTTCCGTTTTCCTATGGGTAGCCTGACGGTCGGTAAATTTTTGGAGGAAAATTTTTATACGGTTAGTTGCGTCGCATCGATTTGAAACTATTCTCTGTTGAAGGTCAGGCCAAAAAACGTCATTTAGACGGGCCAATTGCCGTTTTAAAGCGTTTCGAGGTTTGACCATGCAGTTTGACCGTCCCGATCGAGCCTTTAACGTTGTCAGATGTAGTTGGATTTTTTTTCCTACATGTATTTAATCTTAACGGTGATATCTGACGGTTGGAATAGATTTTCCAAACTTTTAGATTCGAAATCGGAACATATGCACTAATATTCCTTAACTTATTTACTAAGTGTTTAAGTGAATGTATAGTTTCAAATAGTTGCTATACGTAGACCGTTCAAATGCAAAAGTGTCGTGAAATAAGATACGACCGAAATATTGAAATACGACTACGGTTGAAAAATGGGAAGATTCCGACAAAATCTGTGTGCCGAATGTTGCGATTAGGTGTTTTTTACTTCCGTTTTCCTATGGGTAGCCTGACGGTCGGTAAATTTTTGGAGGAAAATTTTTATACGGTTAGTTGCGTCGCATCGATTTGAAACTATTCTCTGCTGAAGGTCAGGCCAAAAAACGTCATTTAGACGGGCCAATTGCCGTTTTAAAGCGTTTCGAGGTTTGACCATGCAGTTTGACCGTCCCGATCGAGCCTTTAACGTTGTCAGATGTAGTTGGATTTTTTTTCCTACATGTATTTAATCTTAACGGTGATATCTGACGGTTGGAATAGATTTTCCAAACTTTTAGATTCGAAATCGGAACATATGCACTAATATTCCTTAACTTATTTACTAAGTGTTTAAGTGAATGTATAGTTTCAAATAGTTGCTATACGTAGACCGTTCAAATGCAAAAGTGTCGTGAAATAAGATACGACCGAAATATTGAAATACGACTACGGTTGAAAAATGGGAAGATTCCGACAAAATCTGTGTGCCGAATGTTGCGATTAGGTGTTTTTTACTTCCGTTTTCCTATGGGTAGCCTGACGGTCGGTAAATTTTTGGAGGAAAATTTTTATACGGTTAGTTGCGTCGCATCGATTTGAAACTATTCTCTGCTGAAGGTCAGGCCA
This sequence comes from Potentilla sterilis, assembly GCA_963682095.1. Taxonomy (NCBI): domain Eukaryota; kingdom Viridiplantae; phylum Streptophyta; class Magnoliopsida; order Rosales; family Rosaceae; genus Potentilla; species Potentilla sterilis. Next base: position 36,025,171 of record OY821759.1, on the reverse strand, counting down.
AAAAACGTCATTTAGACGGGCCAATTGCCGTTTTAAAGCGTTTCGAGGTTTGACCATGCAGTTTGACCGTCCCGATCGAGCCTTTAACGTTGTCAGATGTAGTTGGATTTTTTTTCCTACATGTATTTAATCTTAACGGTGATATCTGACGGTTGGAATAGATTTTCCAAACTTTTAGATTCGAAATCGGAACATATGCACTAATATTCCTTAACTTATTTACTAAGTGTTTAAGTGAATGTATAGTTTCAAATAGTTGCTATACGTAGACCGTTCAAATGCAAAAGTGTCGTGAAATAAGATACGACCGAAATATTGAAATACGACTACGGTTGAAAAATGGGAAGATTCCGACAAAATCTGTGTGCCGAATGTTGCGATTAGGTGTTTTTTACTTCCGTTTTCCTATGGGTAGCCTGACGGTCGGTAAATTTTTGGAGGAAAATTTTTATACGGTTAGTTGCGTCGCATCGATTTGAAACTATTCTCTGTTGAAGGTCAGGCCAAAAAACGTCATTTAGACGGGCCAATTGCCGTTTTAAAGCGTTTCGAGGTTTGACCATGCAGTTTGACCGTCCCGATCGAGCCTTTAACGTTGTCAGATGTAGTTGGATTTTTTTTCCTACATGTATTTAATCTTAACGGTGATATCTGACGGTTGGAATAGATTTTCCAAACTTTTAGATTCGAAATCGGAACATATGCACTAATATTCCTTAACTTATTTACTAAGTGTTTAAGTGAATGTATAGTTTCAAATAGTTGCTATACGTAGACCGTTCAAATGCAAAAGTGTCGTGAAATAAGATACGACCGAAATATTGAAATACGACTACGGTTGAAAAATGGGAAGATTCCGACAAAATCTGTGTGCCGAATGTTGCGATTAGGTGTTTTTTACTTCCGTTTTCCTATGGGTAGCCTGACGGTCGGTAAATTTTTGGAGGAAAATTTTTATACGGTTAGTTGCGTCGCATCGATTTGAAACTATTCTCTGTTGAAGGTCAGGCCAAAAAACGTCATTTAGACGGGCCAATTGCCGTTTTAAAGCGTTTCGAGGTTTGACCATGCAGTTTGACCGTCCCGATCGAGCCTTTAACGTTGTCAGATGTAGTTGGATTTTTTTTCCTACATGTATTTAATCTTAACGGTGATATCTGACGGTTGGAATAGATTTTCCAAACTTTTAGATTCGAAATCGGAACATATGCACTAATATTCCTTAACTTATTTACTAAGTGTTTAAGTGAATGTATAGTTTCAAATAGTTGCTATACGTAGACCGTTCAAATGCAAAAGTGTCGTGAAATAAGATACGACCGAAATATTGAAATACGACTACGGTTGAAAAATGGGAAGATTCCGACAAAATCTGTGTGCCGAATGTTGCGATTAGGTGTTTTTTACTTCCGTTTTCCTATGGGTAGCCTGACGGTCGGTAAATTTTTGGAGGAAAATTTTTATACGGTTAGTTGCGTCGCATCGATTTGAAACTATTCTCTGCTGAAGGTCAGGCCAAAAAACGTCATTTAGACGGGCCAATTGCCGTTTTAAAGCGTTTCGAGGTTTGACCATGCAGTTTGACCGTCCCGATCGAGCCTTTAACGTTGTCAGATGTAGTTGGATTTTTTTTCCTACATGTATTTAATCTTAACGGTGATATCTGACGGTTGGAATAGATTTTCCAAACTTTTAGATTCGAAATCGGAACATATGCACTAATATTCCTTAACTTATTTACTAAGTGTTTAAGTGAATGTATAGTTTCAAATAGTTGCTATACGTAGACCGTTCAAATGCAAAAGTGTCGTGAAATAAGATACGACCGAAATATTGAAATACGACTACGGTTGAAAAATGGGAAGATTCCGACAAAATCTGTGTGCCGAATGTTGCGATTAGGTGTTTTTTACTTCCGTTTTCCTATGGGTAGCCTGACGGTCGGTAAATTTTTGGAGGAAAATTTTTATACGGTTAGTTGCGTCGCATCGATTTGAAACTATTCTCTGTTGAAGGTCAGGCCAAAAAACGTCATTTAGACGGGCCAATTGCCGTTTTAAAGCGTTTCGAGGTTTGACCATGCAGTTTGACCGTCCCGATCGAGCCTTTAACGTTGTCAGATGTAGTTGGATTTTTTTTCCTACATGTATTTAATCTTAACGGTGATATCTGACGGTTGGAATAGATTTTCCAAACTTTTAGATTCGAAATCGGAACATATGCACTAATATTCCTTAACTTATTTACTAAGTGTTTAAGTGAATGTATAGTTTCAAATAGTTGCTATACGTAGACCGTTCAAATGCAAAAGTGTCGTGAAATAAGATACGACCGAAATATTGAAATACGACTACGGTTGAAAAATGGGAAGATTCCGACAAAATCTGTGTGCCGAATGTTGCGATTAGGTGTTTTTTACTTCCGTTTTCCTATGGGTAGCCTGACGGTCGGTAAATTTTTGGAGGAAAATTTTTATACGGTTAGTTGCGTCGCATCGATTTGAAACTATTCTCTGCTGAAGGTCAGGCCAAAAAACGTCATTTAGACGGGCCAATTGCCGTTTTAAAGCGTTTCGAGGTTTGACCATGCAGTTTGACCGTCCCGATCGAGCCTTTAACGTTGTCAGATGTAGTTGGATTTTTTTTCCTACATGTATTTAATCTTAACGGTGATATCTGACGGTTGGAATAGATTTTCCAAACTTTTAGATTCGAAATCGGAACATATGCACTAATATTCCTTAACTTATTTACTAAGTGTTTAAGTGAATGTATAGTTTCAAATAGTTGCTATACGTAGACCGTTCAAATGCAAAAGTGTCGTGAAATAAGATACGACCGAAATATTGAAATACGACTACGGTTGAAAAATGGGAAGATTCCGACAAAATCTGTGTGCCGAATGTTGCGATTAGGTGTTTTTTACTTCCGTTTTCCTATGGGTAGCCTGACGGTCGGTAAATTTTTGGAGGAAAATTTTTATACGGTTAGTTGCGTCGCATCGATTTGAAACTATTCTCTGTTGAAGGTCAGGCCAAAAAACGTCATTTAGACGGGCCAATTGCCGTTTTAAAGCGTTTCGAGGTTTGACCATGCAGTTTGACCGTCCCGATCGAGCCTTTAACGTTGTCAGATGTAGTTGGATTTTTTTTCCTACATGTATTTAATCTTAACGGTGATATCTGACGGTTGGAATAGATTTTCCAAACTTTTAGATTCGAAATCGGAACATATGCACTAATATTCCTTAACTTATTTACTAAGTGTTTAAGTGAATGTATAGTTTCAAATAGTTGCTATACGTAGACCGTTCAAATGCAAAAGTGTCGTGAAATAAGATACGACCGAAATATTGAAATACGACTACGGTTGAAAAATGGGAAGATTCCGACAAAATCTGTGTGCCGAATGTTGCGATTAGGTGTTTTTTACTTCCGTTTTCCTATGGGTAGCCTGACGGTCGGTAAATTTTTGGAGGAAAATTTTTATACGGTTAGTTGCGTCGCATCGATTTGAAACTATTCTCTGCTGAAGGTCAGGCCAAAAAACGTCATTTAGACGGGCCAATTGCCGTTTTAAAGCGTTTCGAGGTTTGACCATGCAGTTTGACCGTCCCGATCGAGCCTTTAACGTTGTCAGATGTAGTTGGATTTTTTTTCCTACATGTATTTAATCTTAACGGTGATATCTGACGGTTGGAATAGATTTTCCAAACTTTTAGATTCGAAATCGGAACATATGCACTAATATTCCTTAACTTATTTACTAAGTGTTTAAGTGAATGTATAGTTTCAAATAGTTGCTATACGTAGACCGTTCAAATGCAAAAGTGTCGTGAAATAAGATACGACCGAAATATTGAAATACGACTACGGTTGAAAAATGGGAAGATTCCGACAAAATCTGTGTGCCGAATGTTGCGATTAGGTGTTTTTTACTTCCGTTTTCCTATGGGTAGCCTGACGGTCGGTAAATTTTTGGAGGAAAATTTTTATACGGTTAGTTGCGTCGCATCGATTTGAAACTATTCTCTGTTGAAGGTCAGGCCAAAAAACGTCATATAGACGGGCCAATTGCCGTTTTAAAGCGTTTCGAGGTTTGACCATGCAGTTTGACCGTCCCGATCGAGCCTTTAACGTTGTCAGATGTAGTTGGATTTTTTTTCCTACATGTATTTAATCTTAACGGTGATATCTGACGGTTGGAATAGATTTTCCAAACTTTTAGATTCGAAATCGGAACATATGCACTAATATTCCTTAACTTATTTACTAAGTGTTTAAGTGAATGTATAGTTTCAAATAGTTGCTATACGTAGACCGTTCAAATGCAAAAGTGTCGTGAAATAAGATACGACCGAAATATTGAAATACGACTACGGTTGAAAAATGGGAAGATTCCGACAAAATCTGTGTGCCGAATGTTGCGATTAGGTGTTTTTTACTTCCGTTTTCCTATGGGTAGCCTGACGGTCGGTAAATTTTTGGAGGAAAATTTTTATACGGTTAGTTGCGTCGCATCGATTTGAAACTATTCTCTGTTGAAGGTCAGGCCAAAAAACGTCATTTAGACGGGCCAATTTCCGTTTTAAAGCGTTAAGAGGTTTGACCAAAAGTTGACCAGGGAATAGCCGACGAAATACTTAACTTCGTCGGCTAAACTCTTGCGATCCGCGCCGTTTCATTGTCCGCCGTTGGATGGGCGAGATCTGACGGCTGGTGAGAGCTTATAGTATAGCCGACGAGATTCATATTATAGCCGACGAGATTCATAGTATAGCCGACGACATTCATATTATAGCCGACGAGACACTTAACTTCGTCGGCTATAATCGGCCCGCAAAGCCCAACTCCGGCCCGGCCCGGATTTTGGCCCGGCCCGTAAGAGTATAGCCGACGAATTTCGTCGGCTATGACTATAGCCGACGAATTAAAATTACATCGTCGGCTATAGTCCTTCGATTTAAACCGAGCCCTAGGCGCCTCTCCCTCATTTTCTGCTTAGAACCCAAATTTCCCAATCGTTCCCCACCCCTCCCCGACGCCGACCGACCACGACGGAGCCTCCCCGACGCCGATCGGCCCTCCCCGGCCCCACCCGATACCTCCCCGCCCCGGCCCCCTCCTTCCCGAGCCCTCCCCGACCCGAAAGCCGTTGCCGGAGCCGCCCCGAGCCGCCCTACCCGCCCCTGCCGCAGCCGCCCCTACCCGCCCCTGCCGCAGCCGCCCCTGCCCGCCCCTGCCGCCCCTGCTGCAGCCGCCCGTAGCCGCAGCTGCCCCTGCCGCAGCCGCCCCTGCCGCAGCCGCCCCTGCCGCCGTCGCCGTCGCCGCCGCACCGCACCACCGGTCCTCGTCCAGACTGCACCACCATGTCAGGTAGTCCCGATCGAGCCTCATGTAGGGTTTTTATTAATTTTGTCGAATTTTGTGAATTTTAGGGTTTTTGTGAATTTTTTGTGGAATTTAGGGTTTTTGTGAAATTTATGGAATTGTGTGGATTTTTTGTTAAATTTGTTAATTTTGTGGAATTTATATACTAATTTTGTGGATTTTTTGTTAAATTTACGGTTTTTATATACTAATTGTGGAATTTTGTTGAATTTATATACTAGTATACTAATTTATATACTAATTTATATATAATTAGGTATAAATATTTTTTTTCATTTTTATGACGATATATATATATATATTTTTCGGAATATATATATATATATAATTAGGTATAAATATAGTTATGTATATATATAATTAGGTGTATATATATTTAAAAAAGTTTTTTATTTTTTTGTGAAATTTAAGGAATTTTGTGTTATATTTCGGAATATATATATATAATTAGGTATAAATATATTTAGGTACGTATATATATAATTAGGTATATATACATTGAATGATGTTTTTAATTTTGTTTTGTGGAATTTTTGTGCAATTTATGGAATTTATATACTAATTGTGCAGGAAACCGGCGCTTTGTAGACCGATGGCTTGGCAGACGGACCGAGATCGACCCCGACGCTCAGGCAGGATCCAGCCGTGGGGGGAGCGGATCCAGCGGTCGTCGGGGCCTAGGCCGGCCTTTGAGTCGACGAGAGGAGACGTTGATGGGATTGACCCCGAGCGATCCACGTGGGGGCTCCTCGTATGAGTCGACGGGAGCGGGCCCTGACTCGAGTGTCGGAGGAGGACGCAGAGCCACCAGACCCCAGTGCACTTCAGCACTGTTTCAGGATCGGCAGCCGACCACACCGCGCGCCGATCTGGACCCTCCAGAGATGCTCCCTGTCCCCCCACAGCGACATCATCCACAGCTACGGGGCCCACCGTCAGGGGGAGCAGGCCCCTCAGGGTCCACGCCCCGTATGTCTCCGCCATCGGGGATGTACATGGTCCAGTTCCTCCCTGCCATCCCTGAGTACGACGCTAGGGGGAGGCAGATTTGGAGGCACGACCGGCCCCACGAGATTCCCTGGGAGGAGGCCTACTTCTACAGTCCTTTCGACTCAGAGGACTGCCACGGCCTGTGGGCCGTTCGTGAGAAGGACAAGCAGTACAACGACGCAGGTAATTGGTTAGTTTAATTAATTATTTAGATTGTTTAATTAATTATTTAATTAGTTAGTTTACATAATTATTTAACTATGTATTCATTTTAATTATGAAACAGGCGTCCTCGTCAATAAACCCGCGGGGACGAGACGGACCAGAGGGCCAGCGAACATGTCGACCCTGGAGAGGGAGCTGGCCGGTGGGATCAGAGAGATCCTGCCCGGTCCCGGTGAGGATGGACGCCCGATTGAGCGGAGAGACACCACCACCAAGTACATCAACGCGACGGGCATGCTCGTGCGGGATAGGGTCCCACTGTTGTGGCCCGACTGGGGCTCTGTGCCCGATGAGATCAAGGCGCGAGTGTACAATGCACTGTCGGTGAGTTAAATATGATTTTTATTATAGAAAATAAACAATTATGAATTCAGTCCTTATAACTATATAAAAATATTTTCTAATTAATTTATAATGTTGCAGCAATGGTTTAGAGTCCATCCTACCTTGGACTGGTGGAGAGACGAGCAGCTGAAGAACAGGTTATGTGTTTTGCTTTTTTTTTGTATAAATATATTTATTGGCAGTGTACGAATATATCTAACAGTTGTGTTCTGTTAATATAGGTACTCCGAGTGGAAGAACGAGCTGTCCACGCACTACAGGACGTACCATGTGGAGCAGCGCTTGGGGCGAGCTGCAACCCCCCACGAGTTCCGGTACAGGGAGTACGAGTGGCTATGGCTGGTAGCCTACTTCGGGAGCGACAGGGTCTCGGTAAGAAAATTTAGCCTGGTAGTATATAACTTTTTAATGTTATTTAATAATTAAATTATGTAGTTACTTAATTCAATTAATTAGTTAGTTAGTTAGTTATTAGTTATTAAATTAAGTCAGTTGGTTAGTTACATAGTTAGTAACTAAATTAGTTATTAATTTTATTTTGGTTAGTTCCTAATATTTTAATTTAGTTACTAATTTATATTTGCGTTTATATGTTTGTTGTTATAATACAGAAAATCTCGCGGACGAACAGCGACAACCGCAGGAGGAACGAGCACCCCCACCACGGCGGCGCCCGCTCCTGGAGGCAGTGGGCAGAGATGGCGAGGAGGGACCGACCGCTGAGGCCGTTGTCGTGGATTCATGCGCAGATGTATCCGGGGCGTCCCGACCAAGTGGTAAGTATTCGTCCATCTTCAATAAAAGTGTTTCATGAAATTAATTTATATATATATTTTTTAATTCGTTTATTATATTTTCTTGTCAATTAGGCGGAAATAGATGCGGAGACCGACGCGATCACCTTCGGGATCGCGCGAGACACTCTGGGAGACGGGGCGTCCGACGAGGCGATCGCGGAGTTTGCCTCCACGATCGACACCCTTGAGCCGCGCTTGGCCTCTCAGATCATGCACGCGGCGGTAGGGACGGGGAACAACTACTTCTACCAGAGAGGCCTAGGCGCGGCGGGAGATGGGGTTCTCAAGTTCACGCCGGCCAATCCCAGCACGCAGCGTGCGGCTTCGACGAGAGGAGACTTGCAGACGCAGCTGCAGAGGACTCAGGCGGAGTTGGCGAGGGCGGTGGAGGCGCTCCAGCAGGCGGAGTTGGCGAGGGCCGCGGAGGCTTCGGCGCAGCAGGCCAGAGACGCATCTGTGGCGGAGATGTACCGATGGATGCAGCAGTCTTGGGAGGCCCAGCAGGCTGGACTCCAGCCCCCGCCTCCGCCACAGATGCCCCAGTTCGTCGTCCCCACTCCCCCCCCGCATCGGAGTACGCCAGCCGATCAGGACAGCCATAGCCACTGGAACTCGAACGATCCGGTCGACGACGCTACGCGTTTAGGGGGTGATGATGAGTAGATATAGTGGGTTAATTTGTACAGTATGTAGGATATTAGGGATGGATTGATGTGGATATTTGTTGGATATTTGGATGTTTGTTTGTGCATTTTCTGCAGCCCCCGAAGACGAAGAGAAATTGGGCCCGAGTTAAATTTTTTTATTTTTTTAAATATTTAGGGGTTATAGCCGACGATATTGGCATTATTTCGTCGGCTATAAGTGCTATAGCCGACGATTTTTACCAAATTTCGTCGGCTATAACTGTTATAGCCGACGAAAATGACATATGTCGTCGGCTATACCCTCCCGGCTTCAGGCAAAAAAAAGCGGTTCCTGGTACCGGCGATTGTTATGGCCGACGATAGTGTCGTCGGCTAAAACGGACGTATAGCCGACGATAGTGTCGTCGGCTATACTTCGGGTTAGGGGCAGTTACGTAATTGTTAAAGCCGACGATCTTCTCGTCGGCAATGTTCAAAGTATAGCCGACGACGCTTTTTTCGTCGGCTATACCTGGTGTTTCATAAGCCGACGACTTACCCCGTGTGTCGTCGGCTATACTATAGCCGACGGAGCAATCCCGACGAGATAATAGCCGACGATACTTCGTCGGCTATGACTATAGCCGACGAATTAATGGAAACGGCCGACGAGATGGCGTCGTCGGCTATGACGCCTTTTCTGGTAGTGAGTTTAGCCGACGAAATCAAATATTTCGTCGGCTAAACCTTTGGTCAAACAACGAAGTCAAACCCCTAAACGCTTTAAATTAAAACGGAAATTGGCCTGTGTAAGTGACGTTTTTTTGCCTGACCTTCAACAGATAATAGTTTCAAATCGATGAGACGCAACTAATCGTATAAAAATTTTCCTCAAAATATTTACCGACCGTCAGGCTACCCATAGGAAAACGGAAGTAAAAAATAGTTAACCGCAACATTCGGCACACAGATTTTGTCGGAATCGTGTAATTTTTCAACCGTAGACGTATTTTATTATTTTGGTCATATCTTATTTCACGACACATTTGCATTTGAAGAGTGTACGTATAGTAACTATTTGAAACTATACATTCACTTAAACACTTAGTAAACAAGTTAAGGAACATTAGTGCATATGTTCCGATTTTGAATCTAAAAGTTTGAAAAATCTATTCCAACCGTCAGATATCACCGTTAAGATTAAATACATGTATGAAAAAAAATCCAACTACATCTGACAACGATAAAGGCTCTATCGGGACGGTCAACCTTTTAAACGCTTAGAAATGGTAATTGGCCTGTGTAAATGACGTTTTTTTGCCTGACCTTCAACAGATAATAGTTTCAAATCGATGAGACGCAACTAATCGTATAAAAATTTTCCTCAAAATATTTACCGACCGTCAGGCTACTCATAGGAAAAACGGAAGTAAAAAACAGTTAACCGCAAAATTCGGCACACAGATTTTGTCGGAATCTTGTCATTTTTCAACCGTAGACGTATTTCATTATTTCGGTCATATCTTATTTCACGACACATTTGCATTTGAATAGTGTACATATAGTAACTATTTGAAACTATACATTCACTTAAACACTTAGTAAACAAGTTAAGGAACATTAGTGCATATGTTCCGATTTTGAATCTAAAAGTTTGAAAAATCTATTCCAACCGTCAGATATCACCGTTAAGATTAAATACATGTATGAAAAAAAAATCCAACTACATCTGACAACGTTAAAGGCTCGTTCGGGACGGTCAACCCTTTAAACGCTTAGAAATGGTAATTGGCCTGTGTAAATGACGTTTTTTTGCCTGACCTTCAACAGATAATAGTTTCAAATCGATGAGACGCAACTAATCGTATAAAAATTTTCCTCAAAATATTTACCGACCGTCAGGCTACTCATAGGAAAACGAAAGTAAAAAACAGTTAACCGCAACATTCGCCACACAGATTTTGTCGGAATCTTGTCATTTTTCAACCGTAGACGTATTTCATTATTTCGGTCATATCTTATTTCACGACACATTTGCATTTGAATAGTGTACGTATAGTAACTATTTGAAACTATACATTCACTTAAACACTTAGTAAACAAGTTAAGGAACATTAGTGCATATGTTCCGATTTTGAATCTAAAAGTTTGGAAAATCTATTTCAACCGTCAGATATCACCGTTAAGATTAAATACATGTATGAAAAAAAATCCAACTACATCTGATAACGTTAAAGGCTCGATCGGGACGGTCAACCGGGTGAGTCAACCCTTTAAACGCTTGGAAATGGTAATTGGCCTGTGTAAATGACGTTTTTTGGCCTGACCTTCAACAGATAATAGTTTTAAATCGATGAGACGCAACTAATCGTATAAAAATTTTCCTCAAAATATTTACCAACCGTCAGGCTACCCATAGGAAAATGGAAGTAAAAAACAGTTAACCGCAACATTCGGCACACAGATTTTGTCGGAATCGTGTCATTTTTCAATCGTAGACGTATTTCATCATTTCGGTGATATCTTATTTCACGACACATTTGCATTTGAAGGACAAAGCATTGGATTGTCGATAATGATAGAAAATGGAAGCTGCTCTTTTTTATTATTTTTTTATCATAGCCAACGAAAATGCTATATTCGTCGGCCAAACTTTCAAAAGTATTCATCGGCTATACTTTAAGAGAACAGGCGACGAAAATTTTAAATCGTCGGTCATTCTAGGGGTATAGCCGATGAAAAATATTTTTTAAGGACGAAAGAAAAAATCGTCGGCCATTCTTGGGAATAGCCGACGAAAATAGTATGTCACTACCAGATGAGGATGAATAGCCGACGAAAAAAATTTCGTCGGCTATGGTTATATTTCGTCGGCAAAGTCAAACCTCTAAACGCTTTAAAACGGAAATTGGCCCGTCTAAATGACGTTTTTTGGCCTGATCTTCAACAGAGAATAGTTTCAGATCGATGAGACGCAACTAATCGTATAAAAATTTTCCTCAAAAGATTTACCGACCGTCAGGCTACCCATAGGAAAACGGGAGTAAAAAACAGTTAACCGCAACATTCCGCACACAGATTTTGTCAGAATCTGCTCATTTTTCAACCGTAGACGTTTTTCAATATTTCGGTCATATCTTATTTCACAACACATTTGCATTTGAAGAGTCTACGTCTAGTAACTATTTGAAACTATACATTCATTTAAACACTTAGTAAACAAGTTAAGGAACATTAGTGCATATGTTCCGACTTTGAATCTAAAAGTTTGGAAAATCTATTCCAACCGTCAGATATCACCGTTAAGATTAACTACATGTATGAAAAAAAATCCAACTACATCTGACAACGTTAAAGGCTCGATCGGGACGGTCAAACTACAAAGTCAAACCTCTAAACGCTTTAAAACGGAAATTGGTCCTTCTAAATGACGTTTTTTGGCCTGATCTTCAACAGAGAATAGTTTCAGATCGATGAGACGCAACTAATCGTATAAAAATTTTCCTCAAAAGATTTACCGACCGTCATGCTACACATAGGAAACCGGAAGTAAAAAACAGCTAACCGCAACATTCGGCACACAGATTTTATCGGAATCTTCTCATTTTTCAACCGTAGATGTATTTCAATATTTCGGTCATATCTTATTTCACGACACATTTGCATTTGAAGGATGAAGCAACGGTTTGACGACAGTGACAAAATGGAAGCTGCTCATTTTTTGTTTTTGTTTTTTAAATCATAGCCGACGAAATAAAACCTAGTATTCGTCGGCTATTCTTTTGTCGTTTTCGGTAAAAAATAAAATATTTATTTTTAAAAAAAACTTATGGCCGACGAAATAATGAAATTTTCGTCGGCCATTGTTCGTAAAATAATTATTTTTAAAAAACTTATGGCCGACGAAATAATTCATTATTCATCGGCCATTGTTGCTATAGCCGACGAAATAATGCATTTTTCGTCGGCTATTCTCAGAAAAAAAATCAAAAAAATCAGTGGTTTTACACCTCTCCTATTTCGATGTCCTGTTCACATATAACCAAAATTGAACATAAAAAACCAGAAACCCAACAGTCAACATATTTCAAATTTTTTTTTTTATGGGGTTTGGAACCCAGCCTAGCTGGGAGGCTCATCCCCACGCCCGTTCATTAGAAATGAGTTGATTGCAAATCAAAGGATTACATCATTTAAATTACTTAATCCGTCGGATTGTAATCGGAATCATCGGATGAGTCTTCTTCGGTTTCTGAATTGCTCGATAGGGGTAATCTATGTCTTTCCTCACCATTAGAGTCCTCGTTAGTTTCTTCAGTTGGATCAACATCAACAAGCAGTGGCTCTTCACGTCGAATTTGCACCGGCGTGTCTAGGCGAATAAAAGAGGAGTCAGGAATACCGTTTGAGTTGGGCTCTTGATACGCGGTGCCCCCTTCCTCGTTCTCTTCAGCCACTCCAAGTGTAGACGCCCGGTAAATGTTGCGATGGTGGATAGTGTTGACTACTTTCCACGGGTCACCCTTGGCGAGATCATCAAGATAAAACACTTGTTTCACCCATGTGGCTAAAACGAAAGGGTCGTCCTCATACCATGATGTACTAGTGTTCACAGAACTTACGCCGTATTGATCGGTTTTCATGCTCTGCGGCCATGTGTCAAACCATCTACACTTGAAAAGGTGCACTTTCATGCCTTCTCCGTAATGCAGTTCCACAACTGAATGGAGAACACCGTAATAGTCAACTCCACCATCCCCACCATGTGCCATAACCCCTAAATTTTGTGTTTTCAGTCTGAGGTCTCTGTCTTCACATCGAAATAACACACCATTCACCTTGCACGTCGCATAAACTTTTGAATAGACCGGCCTCCTCGCTAAAAGTCTGAGTTCGTGCGACCAGTTTGGGTGATTATCATTTTCAATAAGGTCCATCTGCAACCATCAGAATCAACTATAAATATGAATAAATATACACAATAATATATGAACACGTATAGAATAGTGTTAAAGGTACGTACCCAGCGGCCGAAATACTCTGCGAATGTCTGGTTATGGTAATCGCGATCACCTGCTACTCCTTCACAGCGTAGATGTATGTCCTTCCAAAACTGAACTTCTGGACAGTTGATTAGTACCCACCAATGTGCAATGGCTACCTCATAATCTTTCAACTTGTAGGAATCTGGCATGTTTCCACCGAGTACAACATCGTCGGAGAGTATGGAAAGATTGAACTGTGACGGTACATCTTCCTGTATGCTTTCCTGTAACGCTCCGAAATACAGCTTCATGTAGGTGACGCACTCGTGCGCAATATATGCTTCAGCTATACATCCTTCAGGTGCGGATCTGTTTTGGACAAAACCACCGTATTGTCCAAGTTGCCTATAAATCAAGTTTTTTAAGTGTTATGATAATACATTAACACTATATCACATATATTGATGAGGAAATTAACATAAGGTGTAAAATACGTACCTTTCCATCGGATACATCCAAGTGAAGTGCACAGGACCGGTAAGCAACAACTGCCGAGGAAGATGGATCATGAGGTGAGGCATGATGTCGAAAAAATTTGGAGGAAATATCATCTCAAATTTACACATGATATGAACGATGTCTTGTTGCATTTCCCGGAGGTCAGATTTTCTCACTTCCCGTGTGCATACCTTCTGGAAAAATCTTGCCAACGCTACTAACGGCTCCACAACGTGACGGGGAAGGAACGGTCGAATGAAAACAGGAAAGAGACGTTGTAGCAGGATATGATTGTCATGACTTTTCAACCCGTACAGATTGTTGCATTGTCTGTTGACACACTTGGCTATATTTCCAGCAAAGCCTGAAGGATACTTGGCCCGACTTATCCAATGGAAAATTTCTGATTTATGCTCAGGCTTGACGGTGTAAGGAGCTTGAGGCATTTTTCTCTTCCCTTGTTTCAACCATAGTGGTTTTCTGATATTCATGTTTTGCAGATCAGTGCGAGCCTTAGGACCGTCTTTCGTCTTCCCCTCCAAGTTCAGCGTTGTGCCCACCACACTTTCAGAAACATTTTTTTCTATGTGCATAACGTCTAGGAAGTGACGGATCAGCAACTCACACCAGTACGGGAGTTCCCACAATATGCTCCTATGTGTCCAGAATTTGTACTCCTCAGGCCTTTCAGGTATTTCCGGTACAATATCGGGATGATTGCTGAGGGGCCCAAAATCGTACTCATTAAGTCTTGCTAAAATTTCTCTTCCTGTCCATCTTCTGGGAGCACGGCCGTGTTCTTCGGTTCCATCAAATGCGGCGGACTCGTAACGCCAGTGGTGATCCGCCGGAAGGAACACACGATGACCCATTCGGCATATCTTGTTGCAATGAGAGGTGCTCCCATAATCGCTGAGGCACTCTGGACAAGCCTTGTATCCCCTAACAACGCTGCCCGACAACATCCCATAAGCAGGAAAATCACTGATGGTACCAATAACCATGGCATGCATCTGGAACGTCTCCTGCTTGTACTTGTCAAAAGTGGGATGACCAACGTCCCACAATACCTTAAGCTCTTCAATCAATGGTCTCATATACACATCGAGACATTTTCCTGGGTAACCAGGCCCCGGAATCAACAACGTCAACATATTATATTCCTTCTTCATGCACATCCACGGAGGAAGATTGTAAGGTACCAAAACCACCGGCCATATACTGTATGAAAGACTCATGGTGCCGAAAGGGTTGAACCCGTCGGTTGAGAGCCCGAGCCTGACGTTTCTGACATCTGACGCAAAATAAGGAAACTCATTGTTTATATGCTTCCAAGCCGCTCCGTCAGAGATGTGTGTCATGATATCTGCGTCTCCCGCGTCCCGCTCACCGTGCCACCTCATCGCTTTTGCGGTGGTTTCTGACATGTACAACCGCTCAAGCCTATCTCTCAACGGAAAATACCGAAGCACTTTCACAGGTTTCCTATTGCCTACTCCCGTCAACTTATATCGGTCAGACTGACATATCGGACATGCGTCAAGGCTAGCAAGGTCATTCCCTTCTGCATCTTCACCCCAGAAGAGAACGCAGTCAAATGCGCATGCATGGATCTTAATGTACGAAAGCCCTAGATCTTTGAGGATACTTCGGACCTGACGGTGATTGGTAGGATTACGATGACCCTCCTCCAACAACGAAGAAGTGTACTGTAGATATTCATCCACTTGCCTGATGCTCCCTTTTGTCTCCACTTTAATCCTCATTACCTCCATCACACTTTGAAGAACTGTCTTCTCAGAACTTGAAGACACAGGGGTCTGTTGCAATGCAATCAGTTTGTTGTACTTGTCAAAGGCAGTAGTGTTGACAACTTGTGGGAACGGCTGCACCGGGTCCTGCATATATTGTTCCCCACGTACACCGCTTTCAAAAGGAAACACGTCGTTGACGAATCCCATTGTTGGATCGTTGGATGTACTACTACTCCCCGCCTCAAAATACTGCCCATGATCATGCGATCCATCTAATGATGGCTCACCGTGATATATCCAACGTGTGTACTTCGGCCAAAACCCATTACTCTTTAGGTGCTCCCATACTGTCCTAATCGGAAATCGACACATATCACTGCGACACTTACATTTCTTGCACGGGCAATAATGGTAATTCCCCTTTGCATTTTCCTCGACGAACTGCATAAAATCCACAACTCCTGTAGTGTATCGTCGGTCATGCCTTGGAAGCGAAATCCAACTCTTATCTCGATCCATATATAGCCTGATAATAATATATATGTATAACTTTAATTAATAATAAATTAATTAACACATATATATATATTACAATATATGTTATTATCAACATCAACTCATATATATATATACCATTAATTAACAACCATTATTTAAGTTCATTACACTATCAACAACCATTAATTAATATATTAATTTATATATATTTTAACACTAATTAAAATAATATTATTAAATTAAAACACATAATTATACTCTAACTGAAAATCAACTCAACTACAACTCAAAATCAACATATATACATACATTCTAACACTAAAACAACAACAAAACAAAAAATCACTTACTATATCAAAATCACTAAAACTCAAAATCAACATATATACACATATACGTACCTATATATAGCTCCACAATGTAAGAGAAGACGGATTTCAACAATACCCACAGATTTTTCACTCTTTCTCCCGTTTTTTTTCAAATGAGCAGCTTCTGTCCAGATCTGAAAATATAAAGACTTATAGCCGACGAAATTGCCAACTTCGTCGGCCATTATTCCAAAATTTGTATAGCCGACGAAAACTTTAATTCGTCGGCCATTATAGGAGTATAGCCGACGAAACATTTTTTTTAGGGACGACGGAAAAATTCGTCAGCCATTCTTGTAGAATAGCCGACGATTTTTCATTTTTACCGACGAAATAAAAAATCGTCGGCCATTCTCTGAGAATGGCCGACGAAATTTTTTTTTTTGCAACGACAAAAATTTTCGTCGGCCATTCTTGGAAATAGCCGACGAAAAAAGTGTTTCGTCGGCCGTTTTTTTTTTTTCGTCGGCAAAGCCATATTTTCTTGTAGTGTGTCGTCGGTCGTTATTTTTTTTCGTCGGTAAATGTCTTTTTTCTGGTAGTGTTTGGATTAAACTAAAACTTTAAGGACTTAATAGACGACCGACCAAAAGTAAAAGGACTAAACAAATGTTACCCCTTTTAAATTCTCATAAACCAATGATAGTGAGGGAAGTTATTTCTTACTCTACTTTGTTCTTTATGTCACCTGCAACGACGAGTTTAAGGGAAGCGTTGTGAACCAGAGAACCATTAAGACTGTAATATATATCATTTAGATTTCTTTTTATTGTTATTCATATGACCGATGTGTAGTAAGGTAATAATGTTCCGAATCGGTCTAGATGATAAAATTCGTTAAATAGAACATTTGACATCCTTTAAGAAAAAAAAAAAAAATTTAAGCATCCTCAAGAAAATATTAATTATAGATGTATACCTTAAGTTAAATTGATGAATAATACTAGATAAACCACCTTTTGACATTCCACATAGAGCCCACCTTATGTGTCAGCCTATGTGACATGCATTTCAGCCGCATAGAGTTCACTTCAGGCTCACTCCTAAAGTAATTAAAGAATCTAAAATTGAACAAATATCAGCCTACATATTATTTGTGAGAATGCATATAACTGAAGAACCATTAATGATTTTAAAAAAATTGAAGCTAATTGATTACAGAATTGTTGTCATTTCTGCTATGTCATCGTCTACTTCATCAATGAAAATCTTTATTATATCTGAAACAAATTTTGGCTCTTGTTCATCTTGTAACCCCACAGAATTCCCTGTCGATCGACAGAGAAAAATTATTAGCCGGCCTGGTGATCGATTGAATTTGGTTTCATCCAATCAAATACTGGCAAAATCTTCTTTTTCTTTCTAGTTTTTAATTAGTGTGAATCCCAATGATAAAATAGGGGGTTGATTAATTAGCTTACCTTGTCTTTTGCAGGACTGGATGAGTTCACTGAGCTCTTGGTTAAGATCCTTTCCAGCCATTGTCGATCTTCTTCAGTCGTCAGAGAGATGAAAGTTCTCAAAATCACAAAAACACAAGGGAGTAGTTATTACTAGAGTGAGTATATGAACTATGGAGTGCCTCTTATGCTATTTTTCACGCATACTACACGCAGAATGCGTGGGTGTGTTTAGAAGAATAGTGGAATAGAAGCTGCATGAGGTCTGCATGTCTCCAATATGAGCTTCATTCATTCATTATGTGTTATACTAATTAATCGAGTAATCGTATAGTTAAATGTAAACTTTGACCAAATGTGAAGCCCCAATTCTCATTCTCGTATTGATTATTGAAGCCAAGTACTTGTTAAAGAATGGTCGAGTTCTGAAAAATATGACAAAAAGGAGGGGTTATACATCAAAACTGATGCAGCAAACACTACTAACTATTGGGGCTATAGGGACGGCCGGTATTTCCTCCCTACTGATACTATTGGGGACTGATACCGTCCCTATTGGTGTCTGGGGATGAATTTTCGATCCGTCGCAGGATGTACCCACTCCAATTGTGTTTTTGACATTTTGGGGAGGGATTTTTCTATCCGTGCCTAACTTAGCACCACCCCTTAAAAGATATCACGTGCTGCTCTAATTTTAGAGAGAGATTTTTATGTCCGTCCCCAACCTTCCCTTTTTGAACAAAAAAAAATTAATATTAGTTTTGTACATGAGATCGGCTTATGGCTCGGCTTATTACCAGTCTGGTATTGGATCTAAACACTAGTATTCGAAAAATTACCAGACCAGTGATAATATATATTTCAAACAATATATAAATGGACTATATTATACATTTCATTAGATCTGATCTTCAACCTTCAACCTTCAACTTCAGTGTGATTCTTGAATCTACCTGATCTTTGTCCTTCAACCAACCACCTAAACAAACAAACAACTTCCATTATCCAATTGAATATCACCAAACAACTTTCATTACCGAATATGCATTCCACTTCCAATGAAATTAATCATATATCATATTCTTCTTGTAACTAGTTGGTGTATTTGTTCTTAAATGTTTCACTACCCAGACAGATGACCTATTTAACTTTCAAAGCATCAGATGCAGAAAAAATAAGAGACGCCCGACTGCCTGACACAAAAGTTTGAGAAACTGACACATACATTACAATGTATTCACTGACACATACAATGCGTTCCACTTCTGGTTCAAAAGTATCTATCCAGTTTATTAACTCATTGTATATAACACACCTCAAGAAATGCCCTCTGAAGTTCTGGAGTGATCATAGCAATGGACTCCGCATGATTCTTAGCAGCAGAAAGTTGCTGTCGGCAAACCTCTACTTCTTTCTTACCTGAACAAACAAAACGGCAATAACTAGTATTACATACAGTATATCTCTTCGACAAGTCATTTTTCAGATAAAAACAATAATTCTACAAAGTGGTCAAAAAGAGAAGTGTCAGAGCCTTGGTATCCCAGTATGCTTGGATGGAAGGCCTAATTGAGCCACTCCACTAAAGGGAGGTCACTGTTATAAACCACACACACACAAATGGAGAGAGAGAGAGAGAGAGGACATCCTTACTTTAAAAGTTGAGGATTTTATTATATTACACTAAATTTATGACCTAATTCAATAATTTCAACCGTTGATCCTTTAGATTCCTATGCAAGAATTATGTCTACAAAATTTCAATCAAATCCATTCGGCTTACTGTTGTTGGATTCATGCATGCTAAAAATAAAAACATGTTTAAGGAGGTCTTCCCGATTGATCCTCCCTATATATACACACACACGCGCACGTGCGTGTGTGCGCGTGCCAACGCAATCAAAAAGTGTCGGCATTGCATCCTCGAAAAATAAAAATGCCAGTTTTAAAAAGCAATGTTATTGAAGGGTTTATTATTTTCGCAAGTTAGCAGATGATCCAGTTTTAGTTGACCATTTCAGTTCTACCTTTTTATATGACATCTACGATTTTTTTATAACAATCAAAGTATAGTTCCTCATTATCTCTAAAAAGAATAGAAAAGACTTTATGCACATATATACGAGTATGAACAAAATTCTAACACAGGGAGAATTTCAAATTGAATGAAAAACCACTCACTCTCTTCAAGCTGAACGGTTGCTTGAAGCGCAGATTTTTCATGCTGCTTGATATTGACCTCCATTTCTCTAATCTAAGAAATGAAAAACAAGTTATATCACTTCATAACAAGCTTCTGTATGACATATAGCATTAAACAATAAAATAATAGCTTGAAACAAAGATAACTCACTTTGCTCTTCCACCCATTATCAAGATTGTCATCATCCCATCTATGCCTTAAAATCTTTTCAGCAGAAGTACCAAGTTTTCTGCGCAAAGTAGGAACAACATCCTGGACAAATCCGAACTGCATGCTTTTACCATTACCCTCCAACTTACTGACAAATTTCTGGACCGAGATTACAACTGATTCTAGAGTAAAAAGTGACTCTGAAGCCAACATAAAGGAGAAAGAACATGCTACAGGAACCGTATGCATTTAAAAAGGTGGTTATACAAAACTATAACAATCAATGAACATCTTAAAACACCTCCAGAAAACAAGATAAAATAATCTACCTGTGTTGAACAATCACAATTTTCATTCTTTTCAGTCCGAAGCCACAAAGCATCATTCCCCACAAAGAATGTAACCATCAAATATAAAGCAACACCACAAGTATAACCCTATGACGAACTACAACTTATGTACTACAGCAAGATTTTTACCTCAATTGAAATCGTTGTTCATATGAACTAAATTCCTTATTATTAAGCAGCAAGAACAAACGAACCATCCATTTTAAGATTTAATAATCCCATATGAACTA
The DNA here is from genome assembly GCA_963682095.1 of Potentilla sterilis. NCBI lineage: Eukaryota > Viridiplantae > Streptophyta > Magnoliopsida > Rosales > Rosaceae > Potentilla > Potentilla sterilis. Next base: position 36,004,360 of record OY821759.1, on the reverse strand, counting down.
AATTCCTGCAAAACCAAGAACAAGAATTCAAAAGGTCAACCATAATTTCAAAAGAAAAAACAACCATCAACATGCATATTCATGAACTCTCACCCATATATATTTGCCATCGTACCCAATACACACATTTGTAGCCTCGTAGGTCATCACAACAGAAACCACACCTCTATGTGCGATCGTATTTGTCCAATTCAATTAAACTCATGCCGCAACTCAATTCAATTAAACCCATAACTCAATCCAAATTACAAGTTCATAAAATCACAGCCATCTTAAGTTCTTAGCTCAATCAAGAGAGAAGAAGAAGAAGAGTAGAGAGGAGTCACAGAACATACCTGATGCCAAATCTCAAACCCATCTGATTTAGAAAAGCATGAGAAAGAGGAGAGAAGTTGAAATGACCTGGCTCACATACATCCAGCCCAGTATGTAAAAATTAGGGAAAACCTAAGTAGCACGGACAGTGGCGGCACCGTCGCCTTTTGGTCGTCGTCGATGCCATGATGTTCGGGGGCGGCGCCGATCACGTGGTAGACAGAGGCGGCGTTGGTGTTGTACTTGGCGATGATGTCGGTCTCCTTGGCGATGCCGTAGGAGGTGAGGAACTGAGGAAGGCGTTGAGGCGGTCGTTGCAGTCGGACTCCATTTTCTTGATTTGCATCTCGGACCAGGAGTCCATGGTGACGGATCGGACGAAGGAGATGTGGACACGGAGGCCGCGGTGCTTGCCGGAGCACTCGAGGCACATGAACACGCAGATCTTGTTCCCCGGCTGTGATTGCAGGTCCCGGAGCCGCCTTGATGCTGCCATTCAACCTCCGCTCCGCTCCGATCTATTCTCTCTCTCTGAGCGATGTGTATTGGGGGAGAGAGAGGAAATTGGGGGACGGTTAACTGGTGTAAGACCACAATATAGGGACGGACTCTTGGTAAGCGCGTGTGATGTAACAATTATGCATAATATGGGGACGGACTCTTGCTAGTTTTTTTATATATTTTATCTCTTAACTGAAAATAAGGGGACGGACATATAAGATTACAGAGAGAAATGGGGACGGAGGGACGGGTCCGTCGTTGTTTTGGTTCAAAAGGGGACGGACAGGGTACCCAAACCCTTGATTTTAGAAGGCCATAACATCTTTGCGACTAAAATTTTTCATCCCTCCCTAATGGCTCATACTGGCAACGGATTGACGGACCGTCCCCAATAGGTCCGTCCCTATAGCCCCAATAGTTAGTAGTGAAAAAATAAAGGGTTTATGAGATGGGGTTTGATATGGGAATCACTCAACCAGAAAATAAGGTATTTATTGGGAATCACTTGATCGTGATACCAGGTTCATGAGCCATTTTTGGAGAACTCTATGGAAGCTTATGGCCACCAAGCTTCAATTTTCCAGTACTTGTCACCCACAAACTGATGGACAAACGGAAGTTGTGAATCGCACATTGGGTAATCTCCTGAGATGTCTTGCTAGTGACAGCCCTCGTCAGTGGGACTTGGTGATTCCACATGCTGAGTTTGCTTAATTACAATAGTACTAAGAATCGCTCCACTAATAAGGCTCCATTTGAGATTGTGTATGGAAGGAGTCCACGTCACATACTAGATCGAGTTCCTATTGCTAATATTAGCAGGAGTAGCATGGAGGCTGAAGAACTCAGTAGTCATATTCGTGAAATTCAAGAACAAGTTCGAATGAATCTTGAAGGGGCTTATGACAATTACAAAAAATATGTTGATGCACATCGACGCAATGTCGAATTCGAAGAAGGTGATTTGGTGATGGCCTATTTGAGGAAGGGAAGATTTCCATCTGGTACTTATCACAAACTGAAGCAGAAGAAGATTGGCCCTTGTCGAGTCTTGCGGAAGCTTGGACCTAATGCATACAAGCTTGACCTACCAGCAAGCCTGAGCATCAGTCCAGTTTTCAACATCTCTGATCTCTATCCTTTTTATGGTGAATCAGATTCAGTTCCTACAGCTCCTCAATCCAGGGACTTTTCTTCTCCACCTAAAGTGGCTAATACACTGGAGATTCTTGATAGCAGATCCATTTCGACTCATCGAGGTACCTACGTACTCACAATATTTAGTTCATTGGAAGCATCTGCCTATGTGTCTGAAGCCATATGGATTAATGAAAATGAACTGCGGGAGCTTGATGAAGTGACATGGGAGCGAGTGGTGGGTTTGTTGGAATCCATGTTAGAATTCATGATACTTCAACTTTTAACTCTGGCGAGCGAAGTATTTCACACTCTGTTCTTGGCGAACGGTGTGGCGAGCGGGTGTGTGAAGAAGATTAGATGACTGAACTTATGCAGCTTTTCTTTGATCTAAATTTTTTTAATGATTACAGTGTAAACACTTCCCTTTTATAGGGGGCACAAAGTAACCTACAAAATATCTAAGGCTTGTAAGCTAGAGATCAACTTGACAAATTATAGTACTATGATACTAAAAATATCTAAGTTGAAAATCTCAGTGGGAATGAACAGTGAAGCAGCTGCTGGAAAGCATATCAGCTTTTCCACACTGTCTCCTAGTTTTCCCAGGAAAGCATTAACCTTTTAACACTCCCCCTTAATGCTTTGCCTTATCATTCCGAGCAGGCCTCGTAGGTATTCAAACCTATCTCTGGCGAGTGCCTTGGTGAAGATATCAACAACTTGGTCGTCTGTATTGTAGTACACCAAATCAATCTCATTCTCCTCGACTGCATCCCTGATGTAATGAAACTTCAAGGCGATGTACTTTGCCCGACTGTGATAGACAGGATTCTTGCTCATGGCGATTGCAGACTTGTTATCGCTGAGAATGGTTGTTGCTGTTCTGTTCTTCTTGCCAAAGTCTTCTATGACTCTCCTTAGCCATATTGCTTGTGAAGTGGCGAGTGAAGCTGCGACGTATTCGGCTTCAGCTGTGGACAATGCCACTGATTTCTGCTTCTTTGAAGCCCAGGAGAATACTCATGTTCCTAGTGTGAAAGTATATCCAGATGTGCTCTTCAAGTCGTCTACACTTCCTCCCCAGTCACTGTCACAGAACCCAAAGAGTTTTGGTTCTACATTCCTCTCATACAGGATTCCAAAGTCCATTGTTCCTTGGATGTATCTCAGGATTCTCTTTGCAGCTCCATAGTGTATCTTGGTTGGATTGTGCATAAATCTGGACATCAAACTTGTTACATACATAATGTCTGGTCTTGTTGCAGTCAAGTATAGCAGGCTTCCCACTAAGGTTCTGTATAAATTCTCATCCGCAGGACCACTCCCGTCTTCTTTGGAGAATTTTTCACTGACCACTAGAGGAATTGCAACTGGATTGCAACCAAGCATTTTGAACTTCTCTAGTATAGTCTTCGCATATCTTTTCTGGGTGATGAAGATTCCCTCCACTGCTTGAATTATTTCAATTCCAAGAAAGTAATACAGGATTCCCAAATCACTCATTTCATATTTCTTCATCATATCAGACTTGAAATTTGAAATCATTTTTTCACAGCTTCCGGTAAATATCAGATTATCAATATATAAGGAGACGATAAGAATGCTTGATTTACCTTCAGTCTTTGTGTAAAGGGCAGATTCGTTTTCACTCCTTTGAAAGCCCCTTGCTGTGAAATAGGAATCGATCTCACCATACCAAGCTCTTGGGGCTTGTTTCAGGCCGTATAGAGCTTTCTTCAGTTTGTAAACTTTCTGCTCTTTGCCTTTGATGATGAAACCTTGTGGTTGTTCCACAAACACTTCTTCTTTCAGCACTCCATTTAGAAACGCCGATTTGACATCAAGTTGGTGTAGATACCAACCCTTTTGTGCAGCAATGGAAATCAGACCTCTTATGGTCTCATGCCTTGCCACTGGTGCAAAGGTCTCATTGAAATCCACTCCGGGTATCTGCGAGTATCCCTTCACCACCAATCTTGCTTTGTTTCTTTGTACAGACCCGTCTGAGTTCAGCTTGGTCTTGTATATCCACTTCAAACCGATGACATCCTTGTTGTCTGGTTTGCTAACTAGCTTCCATGTGTTGTTCTTCACAATCACATTTATCTCATCTTGCATTGCAGTTCGCCATTCATTTTCCTTCACTGCTTCTTCAAATCTTTCTGGCTCAAATAAGCATGCATTGCAGCTTTCATACACTTCATTCAAGCTTCGCATTCTCATTGGAGGCGAGCTTGGTGTTGATTGAGCTCCTGAAGATTCTGGCGAGTGAGATGTTGGCGAGTGAGTCGCTGGCGGATCTGTCGCTGGCGCATCTGTTGCTGGCGCATCTGTCGCTGGCGGATCTGTCACTGGCGGATGAGATTCTGTCGAGTGAGTTGCTTGCGGATTGAGTTCCAGAGTTTCTGGATCCTCTTGTTCATTTTGATCTTTTCCTTCTTTCTTTTGGGCTGAACCTTGGTTCCAATCCCATGATGAATTCTCACTGAAGAGAACATCTTTGCAGATTATCATCTTCTTCTTCTGCAGATTGAAGAGTCTATATCCCTTTGATTGAGAGCTGTATCCCATGAATACACACTTCTCACTGGTTTCATCCAGTTTATATCTCAGCTCCTCTGGGATATGTGCATAGCAGATTGAACCAAACACCCTCAAGTGATTTACATTTGGCTTCCTGCCACTCCATGCTTCAAAAGGAGTCTTTCCTTGGACAACAACTGTTGGATGTCTGTTCATCAAATACACTGCAGTATTTACTGATTCTCCCCAATATACTTGAGGTACTGACTTGTCATGGAGCATGGACTTGGCCATCTCAATGATCGTTCTGTTTTTTCTTTCAGCTACGTCATTCTGCTGTGGCGTGTGGCGTGTAGCTAACAGTGAGCTGCCTTTCCAGCCCAATGTATTCAAAGAACTTCTTGAATTCATTTGATGTGTACTCGCCACCTCTATCTGTTCTTAGCTTCTTCAGTTTGAGGCCAGATTGTCTCTCCACCATTGCTTGAAACTTTCTGAACACGGCGAACACATCAGACTTTTGCCTTAGGAAATAAACTCAAGTCATTCTTGTGAAATCATCTATGAAGGTCAGAAAGTATCTGTTTCCTCCATCAGTTGTAGTTTTCATTGGACCACAAACATCAGAATGTACCAGCTCCAGAGGTACTTTTGCTCTCCAGGCTTTTCCTTTCGGAAATGGGAGTGTGTGTTGCTTCCCCAATGCACATCATGCACACACTTCATTTGCATCATTTATTTTTGGTAGACCCTGCACCATTTCCTTTTGATGCAGCAACTTGAGACTCTTGAAATTCAAGTGTCCAAGTCTCTTGTGCCAGAGCCAGGAATCATCCTTTAGCTCCATACTTCTTGAACTTTCAGTTGCATATTTAAGGGTCAGAGGAAAACTTTTGTTCCTCTTCATCTGGATTTCTACCATCAGGTTCTTGCTGCTCCCTTTCTGATATATCTTGCAAGTGTCATCACCAAAATGAAGGTGATATTTGTGCTCAATGAGCTGTCCGACACTTAGCAGATTGGAATCCAGAGTTGGAACCAACATCACATCTCTGATGTACATCTTTCCAGACTTGGTTTCAACAGCAATGCTTCCCTTGCCTTTTGTATCCACCATCATTCCATTGCCCATTTTCACTCTTGTGATGCTGTTGCAGTCTATATCATGTAGAAGATTGGCATTCGCCGTCATGTGATTACTGCAAGCACTATCAACAAGCCACACATTTTCTTCTACTGCAGCACTCGCAGCATGAGTAACACAGAACATGTTTGAGTCACTCGTTTCAATGCTGTTCGCCTGTTGATTTCCCTTGTAGTTACAATCCTTCTTCACATGACCAAACTTTTCACAGTTTGAGCATTTTGGTTTCCCTTTGAATCAACACTCGCCTGCATGAAGCTTATTACAGACAGTGCATTTGTTATACCCTGAGTTGCTACTCTCCTCATTGTTGCTCTTCATCCGCTGATTTGATTTTCCCTCCCACTTCTTTCCTTTACCTTTCCAGTTTTTTTTTCTGCTTAGAATTTGAACTAGATGGCTCACTCCTGTTAGAGTTAAGGTTGAGTGATTGGAAAGCATTTTCAGCCTCTTCATCATGACTAGACAACCTATGATCGAAAGCTTTCAGAGTCCCCATCAGATCCTGAACACCTAGAGTTTCCAGATCCCTAGTCTCCTCTATAATACTCACTATAGCATCATACTTCCTATTCAAGCTCATAAAGATTTTCTGTACTACCCTCTTCTCAGGTATTGGTTCCTTGTAGGTTCTCATTTGATTAACAATATTCGTCAATCTGGTGCTATAATCACCTAACAACTCAGTGTCATTCATTTTTGTATACTCAAAATCTCTTCTAATAGATTGTACCTTGACAGCTCTGACTCTTGCAGATCCTCTGTATTCAAGGCTGAGTACATCCCATGCTGCTTTGGCTATCTTCTCATTTGAGATTCTGGGAAAAATCTCATCTGTGACCGAAGTCTGCAAGATGTTGAGTGCTCTTGCATCCTTTTTGATGTTCGACTTCAGTTCTGCCATTTGCGCAATTGTTTGCTCCTCTTCTGCATCTGGTCTCTTGTATCCTTCTTCTACGAGGCTCCATAGATCTCGTGAGATGAACATGGTCTCCATCTTGATTATCCAGAAATCAAAGTTCTCTCCATTGAAGATTGGAACTCTGTTTTCTGAACTTCCTGATGTAGCCATACCAGTAACAGAAAAATAAGACTTGTGTTTGTTTTTTTTTGTTTCTGAATCAATCAGATGATACACCCCAGTTGATATTGATCAACACAGCTCTGATACCATGTTGGAATCCATGTTAGAATTCATGATACTTCAACTTTTAACTCTGGCGAGCGAAGTATTTCACACTATTTTCTTGGCGAACGGTGTGGCGAGCGGGTGTGTGAAGAAGATTAGATGACTGAACTTATGCAGCTTTTCTTTGATCTAAAAATTCTTATTGATTACAGTGTAAACACTTCCCTTTTATAGGGGGCACAAAGTAACCTACAAAATATCTAAGACTAGTAAGCTAGAGATCAACTTGACAAATTATAGTACTATGATACTACAAATATCTAAGTTGAAAATCTCAGTGGGAATGAACAGTGAAGCAGCTGCTGGAAAGCATATCAGCTTTTCCACACTGTCTCCTACTTCTCACAGGAAAGCATTAACCTTTTAACTGGGTTCCAAACTCGAGGACGAGTTTTTTCTGGGCAGGGAAGATTGATGCATCAGTTAAGAGTAGTGCAATAGTAATTTAATTATTTTCTTGTTTCTAGGCATGAATATATATGGAAAGTTGTAAAGTTAGTCTTGGTCATAGTAAAAGTCCTATTGAAACTTGAATTTCATTTAAATTGTGTCTCCCATATATATCTTGCTTTATTGGGCTTGTTGGGTAGATTAGACATTATGAAAAAGTTTATTCGCAGAGTAACCTCTGTTCTTTGGTGAGTGATTCTCAAAATCCTATCTTTTTAGTGAGTGATTCCCAAAACCTTATTTTCTGGTTGAATGATTCCCATATTAAACCCCCATCTCATAAACTCTTTATTTTTTGCTGCATCAAAACCTTTGATGTTTCAGAGGGGTTCAGTGGATTCTGAAGTTGAATTTTTCGAAAGGAAATAGGGCTCTTTCGAAGTTCAATTCCAAGTTGATTCTGAGTTGTTGCTAACAGAATGTGTATGGAAACATGCTAAATTTCAGCTTTTCTGTTTGTTTTTATTTTATATTTTATTCTTCTGTGTTTCAACTATGGCACTCAGCTTGGTCTATGAAGCAATGAAGACGTATTTGTTAGTCTGTCACTCAGTCTGTCTTAATAATAATCATAGTAGAACCTGGTGATACACCTACTTTATTTCAATGTTGGGATCAGGTATCACATTAGGACTTTGAACCAGTGCAGGTAGTATCGCTAACTAATTAAGCAACATCATGACTGTAGAAATTGAGATAAAGTGAAAATAATTTCATAAGGTTAAAATAAGGAAGCATCTGGATAGGATTTGTTTGCATGCTCATCTGAGAAACTGATCGAGAGTGACAGACGATGTAGAAACCTCTATTCAAAGTGCATGAACTGTTTTGTTTTTGTTTATGATTCAAGTTTCATGCCTGCGTGTGAATGTTTCACGACACTAACCAATCATATAATTTTCTTCAATTTGTCCATAAAGAAAAAATTAGTACGTGTTTATATTAGAAAAAGTTAAGAACACACAAATACTGGAAAAACTTTCGTTTAACAATGAAGGACATGAGTAACTTACAAAGTAAATAGGAAAGAACAACTATATATCCTACATGTCTACAACTTAATGAATGTTTCGTACAACACCTACAAAGGGGTTTACAATAGAACCTATCCAAAGATTACCATGAAATTGTTGAGCATGGCTGATAGGATTTAGCCCATCTATGGCTTCTATGAAATTGCCATAGGCGTCAAACTTGGCCGCTTTACCTCTTCCATTGCTATTCTCTGCAACCCAAAATTCTCCATTTATATTTCTCTTAATATTGTCCGGGAACCCTTGCGTTGTAGCAAACATTTCTGACTGACCTGTCCTTGGTCCTCGAACCCAATACCTTAAAATGTTCTTGCTTGTAGTTTGGGTTACTAGAACGAAATTACCATCTAGACTCACAGCTACACCATTTGCAAATGACAAACCACGGCCCAACACTTCCACTGTCTTCATACCTGGATTATATCGCATTAGTCTTCCAGTTCTATCACCGGTGTTAAATGACGACTCCCATTGCCGTCTCTGATAAACTGTGCTTGCGTCTGTGAAGTACACCATTCCAGTAACAGGGTTAATGTCCACATCATTTGTAAACCTAAAAGGTGTTCCTTCCGCTGAAGTTGCAAGCTGTTGTGCTACCCCGCCGTTAGGTCCCGTCTTCAAGAGGCCGAAATAGGCATCGGCGATATAAAGCTCGCATGTTGTGTGGTGGAACCTGAGGCCGAGAGGTCTTCCACAAGTTGGCTCATTGTTTTTATTGGTGGAGCCATCGCACCATCTTGGCCTCGATGGGGAGGTTGTGGCAAACTCGCTCCATCCATATTGGCTCCCTAACCACTTGAAGATTCTGCCATCTGCAACCCCAACATAGGGTGCTCCACTACAATCAAACGCCACACTCTCAGGGCCAACAACTGGAACAGGGATTTCATGGTGCTCAAAACCACTGAGAGAAAGAGCTTCTACTTGAGATATAGGTGAGGCTATTGTGAACAAAAAGAATAATGAGAAAATTACGAAACTTGTTTTCACAGCCATGGTTGAAAATTCTCGCTTGATTCTGAATTCGCTAGCTGCCTGTGGTTTGTGTAGGGGAGATCTAGTATTTATAATGGTATGAACGTTTTGTGTAAATTGGAAATGAACTTGCATCCAACCCGGACTGGAAAACCTAATCAACCTTGTGATTGGATTACAAGGTTATACCTCCTCTTAATGTCGTGCTCTAACCAAATCCTACTCGTATTAGGAGAAACTTTGATAGTTTCCTCTTTTCACTTTCCACTAAAATAATGAGGACTTGGGAGTCCCACCTGATAACGGATTAATTGACATCAAACCATATTTGCTACTCATTCGGATTTAGAGTCTAAGTATGATAATGACTCAGTTTCCCTCTTGGATTTTACAGAAAAATAATCACTATATATACAATGCAATTGCTCAACGTATTACTCACAATTCCTTAGCTCACAATTCTTTGGCTTATCTTCTCTCAGTTTGGTTGCTCCCCATATATATTGATTTCTAATGGCTTTGAAAAGCAGCATCCTGGTGCTTTTGGTGGCGATAACTCTTTGTGATGCTTGTTCTGGTGCTGATGCTGGTCCTGTTTACAAAGTTGGCGGCTCGGCAGGTTGGATAGTACAAGATTACAAACAATGGTCCTCCTCAAATGAGTTTCACGTTGGCGATAGTCTTTTGTTTACTTACAATGAGCAATTCCACAATGTGATTCAAGTTACCGAGGACGGTTTCAAATCCTGCGACTCTAGAGTTCCCATCGCAGCTTATGGTTCCGGCTCAGATACAGTCCCTCTTAATAGACCTGGCCACTATTACTTTCTTTGTGGTGCTCCTAATCATTGTGCTGCCGGACAGAAGGTCGAGGTTGTAGTCAGCCTTCCCCCACCTGACAACAGTCCGATCTCCTCTCCTAGCCCCGCACCTACAGGATTGTCTTCTCCTTCAACTCCTCATCCAGTCTCCTCTCCCAGCCCCGCACATTCTGGAGTGTCGTCTCCTTCAACTCCTCATCCAGTCTCATCTCCCAGCTCCGCACCTTCTGGCTTGTCGTCTCCTTCAACTCCTCATCCTCAAGAGAGGCCACCACACTCAGCGGCTCCGACCATTAGTGTTCCAAAGCTTGCCTTGGCTTTCGTTTCTGTCATTGTGTTCTCTAAATTGATGTTTTAAATTTTTATTTTGGCCAGTACGTGCATAGTGTAGGCAGTTTTTAAGGTTTAGTTATAGCTTGGTAGTCCATATTTTTCCGGTTAGTTTAGATGTTATTTGTTTAAGTCCTTTATGATTTCATTGTTCAGTTTGATGAAGTTGGTTTATATTATTGTACTTGATATACAATTCGATGAAGTTAGTATATGTTATTTTTGATGTTTTCTGCTTTCCTGCTTATTTTGATTTTATGTTTCCAGTGTTTCTTGGAAAGCTCTGGCACTCGGCTTCGTTCACGAAGCTTGATATTATTTTTGATAGTCTGTTTATGCTTATGATCATAGTAGAACACTGTGATGCACCGACTGTATTGCTAACCAAACAGATCATGACTGGAGAAACATCAGTCGACGCTTCTTCCCATCTCAGGAATTAAGAGAATGACTTACTTCATTTAATCTGAGAATTCATACCTAATCACGACCTGTAGCTCTGAATTCTTTGCTTCTGCAAACTCTTTTCTAGTCCAAAATAAGAGCGCGAATTACAAGTTGATTTCGTTCTCTAATCCATGTATCAAATTATAACAAGTCAGAAAAGCTGTATTTTGGGATTTAGTTGGTTTCTATAGATAAACTACTCCTAGCTTAATTTGCACTTTCAGTCGGAGGTAGTAGACATGCAAGGAATACACAAATTGAAAAATATAAACTCCCGTGCTCATTTATCTCTGAACCAGATAATACAGCTGTTGTACTGTTGTCTCATTTGTTATACGTCAAAGACTAGTTATATTATACTTGGCTGTGCTCCAATCAGTCTGTCTCTGTGTTTACAGCTGAATATACCTTCCATTATAATTTGCTTGGGACTCATATGTGAAACCAAATATTTGACTACTTCATTAGTTAAGACATTTCATAGTGATTTTCCGAATTTGCCAGCCCATGAGCATGGTGTTACCTGGTGTTGTTGGGTTCAAGCTTACTGGGCAACTGTGTGAAGGTGTCACTGCTACCGACTTAGTTTTAACTGTGACACAAATGCTGAAGAAACATGGTGTTGTTGGCAAGTTTGTCGAGTTCTATGGTTAGCTCATATTTAAAATTAAACTGATGGTTAAAATTTAACCATGTTATATATCACCCTAAAGGCATAAACAATATTTTCAATATGTAATTATATGTAGGTGAGGGCATGGGTGAAATATCACTTGCTGACAGGGCCACTATTGCAAACATGTCTCCTGAATATGGAGCAACCGTGGGCTTCTTTCCAGTAGACCATGTTACATTGCAGTATCTCAAAACGACTGGAAGAAGTGATGAGAAGGTGAGACACTCCTGTTCTACATTCGATTAAAATTTGCAGAAAGCAGTACAATTTTGGACCGACTTGTTCATGTGATATTGATTATGTGCTAGGTTGCAATGATCGAATCATACTTGAGGGCAAATAAAATGTTCATTGACTACGATGAGGTACATTTCTTGTTCATTTTCGTGCAGTTAAGGACAATATAAAATGGCTGCCTTGGTCTAACATCCCCTGGATTTGTAGTCAGCCTCAACAAGAAAGGGAATACACATCTCATCTACAGTTGGACCTTGCAGTTGTTGAACCTTGTGTTTCAGGACCAAAGCGGTAAGTTATTATTTTAACATGTTGTATGTAATCCACCTTTAATTCTGTTTTTACAATCCACTGATTATCATACACTTATTTACAGACCTCATGATCGAGTTCCTTTGAAGGACATGAAAGCTGAATGGCAGGCATGCTTAAATAGTAAAGTTGGCTTTAAAGTGAGTTCTGACAAGTTAAACAGAAGGATGATATGCTTCCCCCTCCCCCCATTGTTTCATTCCAACTCATATATGCTATATCTGGGTCCATGAATAATGTTGATCTGATTCATAGTCCTGGTCTCCGGTAATGTTATTGTTCACTACATCTATCTGAGCACGAATTCAAGTTCATAGAGGAATTGGTTTTTAGTGTCCTGGTTCCGCTCAATATATATAACCAAGTAAAAAGTTGGGTTTGATATGTTTCTGACTTTCTGGTACTTTAATCTTGAGTGCTATTGGCCAGTATTTGTAGTTATAGTTTACTTCATGATGGGTAGCTTGATTATAAAGTCACTTATGCTGGTCTTTGAGTTCTTGCTTATGGCAGGGTTTTGCTGTACCAAAAGAGAAACAAGGGGATGTTGCAAAGTTTTCGTTCCATGGACAACCTGCTGAACTTACGCAGGGCAGCATCGTAATTGCAGCAGTTACAAGTTGTACAAATACATCGAATCCCAGTGTAATGCTTGGGGCTGGGCTAGTTGCAAAGAAAGCTTGTGAACTGGGATTGGAGGTTAACTTCAACTTCTAAATTGTCAAGTCAATTTTAGGCCGTAGTGATAACTGAGTCGCAATGTGGGATGACTAATTCTTTCCAAGTTGTCATCCCTTGAGTATTGATGCTGTAGATAATATTGTCTTCTGTGTGCTTTTACACCAGGTTAAGCCATGGATAAAAACAAGTCTTGCTCCTGGTTCTGGCGTTGTAACCAAATATCTGCTTCAGAGGTATTCCATAAAATGTCATTTGGTGCATGGTTGCTACTGATACATTGCTGCGTTATAAACTGGATTTAAATATTTATCTAAATTCTTGTGTCTGCTTCACAGTGGCCTGCAGAAGTACTTGAACCAGCCAGGTTTTAATGTTGTAGGCTTTGGCTGCACTACATGCATTGGGAACTCTGGAGAACTTGATGAATCAGTTGCTTCTGCAATCTCAGAGAATGGTATTCAAATGTTCCTTTGATACGTCAAATATCGCATATTAGTGAATATCTGCAATAGTCCTGGCATCTTTTGAATTTTAAACAGATTTTGGTAGATAAATGATGTTTTGCCAGAAGATCTTATGGTTTAGTATAGTCTACCCTGCGTTTGTTTGTTTGTTTTTTTTTTTTTTTTTTGAGTTTTGAAGTTGTCATTGAATTTTGAGGTCCTTGTTTCTGTGAGGATCTCCTTCCGTTCCTATTTCCTAACTTATGACTTTTCTTGGTTCCCTCCTGTAGACATCATTGCTGCAGCTGTTCTTTCTGGAAATCGAAACTTTGAAGGTCGTATTCACCCGTTAACAAGAGCTAACTATCTTGCTTCGCCTCCATTGGTTGTTGCCTATGCACTTTCTGGCACGGTATGTGTCTTGTGGTAATAGATACTTCTGCACAGGAAATATCTGCGGATGTGATCAAGATACTCAACTGAATAACTATAAGTTACTGCTGGTTTGAATGAGAACTGTTCTCAAGTTCATGTGGACTTGGTACACAAAACCTGCAGGGGCCAAGCCTCAATTTCTTTACCTGTCATTAAATTTTGCACCAAAGTTTCCCTGCAGGCACTACTCTACTCATTCCCACTGCCTAGGAGAGGAAATGCATCAGTTTGAGTTTTACCTTTTTTTTTTTTGGTCAATAGTTTGAGTTTTACGTTAGAGTTGTTTAATCAACTGTGAAACTTTTCCTTATGCCTACAGGTTGACATTGATTTTGATAAAGAGCCAATAGGAAAAGGAAAGGATGGGAAAAGTGTGTACTTGAAGGATATCTGGCCTAGTAACGAAGAAATTTCACAGGTACATTATTAGTTCCGAGAAGATCTACGACTTCAACTCCTATTTCAAAAGTAGATAGTTTTGGATCTAACAGTGTAAAGACGGGCACAGATCTATGAATAGGAGATATTTCACTTTCCGATATACTTTTTTGTTAATTGTCCAATGAAAAGGATGCCTGCCTTTGAATTTTTATTGTAATGTGGATTTGCAGGTATTTCAATCTCTTTTCTTACCCGATATGTTTAAGAGCACATATGAGGCCGTTACAAAGGGTAATCATGTGTGGAATGAGCTCTCTGTCCCTTCTTCGACTCTTTATCCTTGGGATTCAAAATCTACCTACATTCACAAGCCCCCTTATTTTAAGAACATGAGCATGGAAGTGCCTGGTCCTCATGGCGTAAAGGATGCGTATTGTTTGCTATACTTAGGTGACAGTATAACCACAGATCATATATCTCCTGGAGGTACCATCCACAAAGACAGCCTTGCTGCACAGTATCTCCATGAGCTTGGGGTGGATCGCAAAGATTTCAATTCTTATGGTTGTCGTCGGGGCAATGATGAGGTAATGATACGGGGTACCTTTGCCAATATCTGCATTCTGAATAAACTTTTCAATGGTGAAGTCGGTCCAAAAACAATTCACATTCCAACTGGAGATAAAGTTCATGTATATGAAGCAGCAATGGTGAGTTCCACATCCACAATGTTTTGTTCAGCTTTTTCTTTGGCTATTTATTGCTTAATCATGTGAGCCATTCATTTACAGAGGTACAAGGCTGCTGATCAGGATGCTGTTGTCTTAGCTGGAGCAGACTATGGATGTGGCAGCGCTCGAACTGGGCAGCCAAGGGTCCAATGCTACTGGTATGTTTTCCTTTCATGATCATTTACCTTGCTAGACCATCTCTATCTCAATATCTTGTCTGTTACAAAGCCTTTTTCTGTATCAGGGAGTGAGAGCAGTTATAACCAAAAGCTTCGAAAGAATTCATCGTAGCAATCTAGTAGGGATGGGAATTATTCCCTTATGTTTCAAGCCAAGTGAGGATGCTGAGACTCTCGGATTGACTGGTCATGAGCGCTACACGATAGACCTTCCTAGTAAAGTTAAAGATATAAGGCCTGGCCAGGATGTCGAGGTCACAACTGACACTGGCAAGTCATTCACATGCACACTCCGTTTTGACACACAGGTGATCATCTTGCATAAGTTCATGTATGGTATTTCGATCCTTGGATAATTTCCATTGATGGAGAAGCTTCTAACTCACTGACATAATGAGACACCAAATAACAGTGATTATTATTGTTATTTCAATTTTACAAATGTTTGAATTCGATGTCACTGGATGTGCAGGTTGAGTTGACATATTTTGACCATGGTGGCGTTCTTCCATACGTAATACGAAACCTTGCTAAACAGTAGGCTTTCAGCTTTGGTAAATCAGTAGTCTTTCATCTCCTTGGAGCAATTTTATCCCCTGAGGCCACCCCAATCGACATTGCCTTGGAGCTTTGGACTTTCTAGGCCTTATTTAGCTGGATTTGTGGCCCTTACTCCCTTTGTTTGTAGATATCGCTTTTTTTTTCTTTTTCTTTTTTTCAGAATATGGGAATGTGTAGTATGTATATATTAACTTTATAAGAAAGAATGTATATCATGTATCATGTAATATCAGAAGTAATGGTTGGATATGTCACCATTGCTGCAGGGGAACATCAGTAATTCAGTATCTTAATCTCAAATAACTGTGACATAGGAGACTCATCCATGAAGTATAGCTTAATGGGAAAGTGTCTTGTTACTATTTCTGGTAAACGAGCTGGTGATGTTATGTGGGACTGCAAACGGAAATGGTTTGGTGGATTTGCCAGTTAGTTTCCCATGATGCTGTTACCTGGGTCGTCATCTTTAAATTTTTTTTCTAAAGGTTGCTTCCGATTGAACTGCTGTGCCGGAATCGCTTTCTAAACTTTGATGTGCATCAAGATATATAATGCTAGCAGGTCTTCTCTCAACTGCTTAACCAGTAGGCTTGTTCAATCGACTATTTTTGTGCGATCTGATGGATAATTTTGAAAGTGATGAGAGTATTCTAATATTTTTTCAAGCCAGGTAGATTGTTTATTTTCTTTTGTTATGTTAAGTTTTTCGATAAATGTGAAATGTTCGAATTATATAGTATTCAAAAATTATGTTTAGTTATTACATAGTATATGGGCGGATTTTTTGTTATGTGAATTGGTCATAGGACATGTGCGACAACTAATCACCTGGTTAATTTTTTTGAGTAACTCTTGCGATTTTCATTAACGTCATTTCATAGTTAATTATGCTTAATAGTAGTTGGATTCAAATCTAAATATGTCAAACATCGGAACACTCTTAACTATGTATTATTTAAATAGTAGTACTGTTCATCTTATTACTAACCGACCAAATAAATTTTACTTAATTGAAGATAAAACAAACGCTAGTTAAAAATAATTCTCTTATTTACTGTACATCAAAGGGTGTGTGAGCATCACAAAGTATTCAAATCCAAGAGCAAAATCATCCGGGCCACGGTTGGGCCAATAATATCGAAGCCCACATTATTATTGTCTCACAACTTAGTCTCAAAGCTTGTTCGTTCCAATTTCCAATTCCATAGTTGCCAGTTTCTTCAGAGCAGAGCAGACGAGGATCTCGAAGATCAGGTTCCTTCTCAGGTCAGTCCGTACATCCCCTATCTCATTTTCTCTCCTTTTTACTAATTCATTTCTCTTTCAAATCCGAATTCGCTGCATAAAATTCGCTGGTTAGCGTCAAGATAAATCTGCTTGTATGGTTTAATTTCAATCGGAATTCTGATCCATTATATTTTATCATGTGTTGAGCTCTCAGTGTAATTAACTGAAATTGAGCTGCTAATTGGATTAATAATGGCTCTAAATCAAGCTAACTAGTTTACATTCAGTTGAAAATTGTTAGATTCGGTCGCTGATCTGATTGTCGTAGAGATACAAATACTTGGCCTTTTGATTTTGATGAAAACATAAATCTCTTGTTTCATTCTCATTTTTTCTTTCGGTTTTCTATTAAAAACGTATCTCTCGATTTCGGTCTCAGATATTGTTCTGCTGAATTTTGTTCAGATTCAGAGAGTAATCTGGTTGTTGATCCTTATACTGCAGAGTGTGGTTTCTTGCTAGCTGATCAAGTTAGGTTGAAGTATTTGATTGAATTTTCATTGTGATAATCTTAGACATATGTCGTGTTTGCCTGGTTTGAATGGGGCTCTATTTGGATTTAGTTTATTACATTATTCATTTATAGTTGAGTATATTTCTTTTGGAAATACTAGTGGATACAATTGAGGGATAATTAATGATTACTTTCCGTGACATTACTGTTATTCTTTTGTTGTCAATCCCACTTTTTGACTCATTTCTCTTGATCCCAAGGATAAAGTTTTTTTTTTTTATGTTCATACACTTGAATGGGAATCATTCATTTCATTATTTTGAAGTCATTTCATTATTTTTAAAAAAGTTTCGGATGATGTTCTTACCGAGTACTTCAATGGATCAAATTCGTTTATGTGTGTGTGTGTGTGTGTGTATAGATACAGTCCGTTTCAGGTCCGGATTCGCCGCAAACGGCCGCCTCCGCAAGCTAAAGACGGCGCGGATGGTGCCGGCCGCGATCCTCCCCCCTCGGGGCTCCTGTCTGTGTCGGCCGGAGCTCCAGCGCCGGCCCACGGCAGCTGGAATCTGGAAAACTCAAGTTTCTAGGCAGCAACTTGGAAATTCCTTGAATTTTCCAGATTCCGGCGGCCGTGGGCCGGCACTGGAACTCCAGCCGACACAGAAAGGAGTGCTGGGAGGGGAGGTGCGAGGCCGGCACCATCCGCGCTGTCGTCGGCTTGCGGAGGCGGCCGTGCGGCCGTTTGTGGCGAATCCGGACGGTCCGGACGTCCGGACCGGATAATCTCTGTATATATATATATATATATTCATTATGACCTTGCATTAGTAGATCCTGATAAAAGTTTCTTCCTCTAATTGCTTACAGGACATAATAGTGTCATAATTCATAAGTTACAGGATGATGCCTTCAGCTCAAGATCCATTCTATGTTGTTAAAGAGGAGATTCAAGAATCTGTAAGTTTTCAAATTTTGTCGGCATTTGATACCTTTGGAATGAAGCATCACTCACACACACATTGTCGTTCAATTGGACCCCTATTGTAGACTTCTTTACCTTAACTTGGGAGTTATTGCCTTTGATTCTCTCTCTGTCTCTCTCTCTCTCTCTCTCTCAAACACCAACCTTGGTCATTTGTACTTATTAGTTATGCAGGATTTGTTCTGTGTACGTCATTATGTTTGGGAATAGAAAAGACTGATCCTGATTAATATATTTTATTTCATAGATCGATAATCTGCAGTCTTCTTTTCACCAATGGGAACGTAATTCATCTTATGGTGGACAACAACAATTACAACTCACAAAGGAACTGCTTGCTAATTGTGGAAGCATTGAGTGGCAGGTGCGCAATATTATATTCCTTCACTCATATTTTATCTAGTGGCATCATGCTAATATAGTGATGGATCAGTAATGCTGAACAGGGTGTATCCAAAATTTGAGTAAGTCCACTCAGAAATTGGTTTACAAGATATTCTCTATTTTAAAAGCCAACAAGAAAAATAATATACCGTCTTCTTCGTAAGAAAAGAAAAAGAATCATATCAAACTTACAGATGCTCAACAATATTGCCTTCGACTTTCTAGTATTAATATTGATATCTATTTATAGCTTTGTCAATCCCAACCAACAGTATTCCTATTAACTTGAACATGTTTTCCCTATCGGAGCAAACTTCAAGTTTACATTTAACTAATGCTATTCCAATCTTTTCTTATTGTATGTTAACTTATAAAATTCAACTTCTTTTTACAACAACTGAAAGCATCCTTTCTTGATAGGAAGGTAGATGAGTTGGACAAAGCAATATCTGTAGCAGCTAGAGATGCTCAGCGTTATGGTATTGATGAAGTGGAACTTGAAAAGCGAAGGAGATGGACTAGCACTGCTCGTGCTCAGGTATAAATTCATCATGTGTTGAGTTGTGTTCTCTAAACTTTTAATGACAGCTGAGATTCCGTGTGTGATATTTGTAATGATCATTGTTCTCTGTGGAGTTGTTCTGTTGAGTTGGTTATGGACTTACTGCTTTCGGATATTTGTTACAGAATAAGCCTCTTCAGTTCTGTTGTGTAATTACTAATCACCCATATATGTATATTGTAAATCATATTCTCTTTTGACTTTGGACGTCTTTTGTTCACCTCCTTAATTAGTTTGATTGCTCCTCAGGTAGGTGCGGTAAAAAAAGCAGTGGAAGCTGGAAAGGAGTCTACTGGAACTAGCGCAGCTGGAATGAGGCGAGAACTAATGAGGCTGGCAAATTCTCAGGAGACAGACAGATCCAACCAATACGCTGCACACCATAACGATGATTTCATAACATCAGAATCAGATAGACAGTTGCTTCTCATAAAGTAAGGTTCTATCTTCTTAAACACACCCTCATCCAACTCCAATTATCACATAGATGAGACAAAGTATATATCTGTCCTCATCAATTTGTAAGGATTTTTCTAATGTGATACACTGTCTGGCTGTGTTTTGGTATCTTTATTTATACTGTGATTGCTTTTGCTGGTAAAGTAATGGAAACACTTGTAATTTAAAGAACAAGGAATTTTTTCTTTGTTAAACTGTCTGAGCTTGCAAGGTTTATAAGCACCCTTTGCTGAGCTATATGCACTCTTAGTTACTGAATTATTAATTGAGAGCTGAATTTCCCTCTCCTTCTCCCACGCTCTTGGCAAGGTCATGCGATATAACATTCTGATTACGAGGATATCATATTATTTGTTTATTCAGCATTCATATATTTTCCTAGGTCAATCATCTTTGTAATTCGTTTGTTTTGATTTTATGCCTGTTAATTGGTGTTTGTAGGCAACAGGATGAGGAATTGGACGAACTCAGTGCCAGTGTGGAGAGAATTGGAGGTGTCGGACTTACCATACATGAAGAGCTCCTGGCACAGGTAAGAATTTTTTAAGTTGCTGTTCCTGGTAATGTCACCGGTACAATTGAACTACGAATAAATAATGAGAAAAGTAGAGTTCCTTTGGTTAGTAGCAGATTACCAAAGAAAGGGAACAACGCCAAAGTTCAAATACATAAATGCATACTGTATTTCTTTAAATTATCGGTTTCTGCACATATCTGTTAGTCTTTCAACTTGGTAACAAAATGTAAAACCTTTTGGTGTTCCAGGACAAGATTGTAGAGGAGTTGGGTATGGAAATGGACAGTACGTCAAACCGTCTTGATTTTGTTCAGGTGAGTTTTAGCTGCAGGTTCAAAGATTATTTTCCAACTGTATGGATCTGTGTACTCTATCGTCTACCATGGAATTCTTGAAATTCAAGTGTTACAGCTCTTTATCTTTTGCCATCAGCTTGCTAATTAATTAATGTATGGATTTCTCTTCCCAGAATATATGATAAGTTTCTTTCCATATTTGCAGAAAAAGGTGGCAACAGTGATGAAGAAGGCTGGTGTAAAAGGCCAGATGATGATGATATGCTTTTTGGTGGTTTTGTTTATCATTCTTTTTGTGTTGGTCTTCCTCACCTAGTCCGAAAAGAAAAGCGAAACACGTCTGCGCATGATCATACAAGGGGAGAATGTGGCTTTTGGAAAGAATTATGGAACACTTTTGAGTACAGATATATTATGAGAATGTCTAGGTTTTGTTCATAAAAGCATTCCTGGAAATTGTGAACCAACCAATCTGTCTTTTTTTTTTTCTTAAGGTTGTTAGAACGTTTTTAGGTAGGATTGATGTTGAACAAATTGGGGCTACAGAGATAAATGAGCACGGGAGTTTATATTTTTCAATTTGTGTATTCCTTGCATGTCTACTACCTCCGACTGAAAGTGCAAATTAAGCTAGGAGTAGTTTATCTATAGAAACCAACTAAATCCCAAAATACAGCTTTTCTGACTTGTTATAATTTGATACATGGATTAGAGAACGAAATCAACTTGTAATTCGCGCTCTTATTTTGGACTAGAAAAGAGTTTGCAGAAGCAAAGAATTCAGAGCTACAGGTCGTGATTAGGTATGAATTCTCAGATTAAATGAAGTAAGTCATTCTCTTAATTCCTGAGATGGGAAGAAGCGTCGACTGATGTTTCTCCAGTCATGATCTGTTTGGTTAGCAATACAGTCGGTGCATCACAGTGTTCTACTATGATCATAAGCATAAACAGACTATCAAAAATAATATCAAGCTTCGTGAACGAAGCCGAGTGCCAGAGCTTTCCAAGAAACACTGGAAACATAAAATCAAAATAAGCAGGAAAGCAGAAAACATCAAAAATAACATATACTAACTTCATCGAATTGTATATCAAGTACAATAATATAAACCAACTTCATCAAACTGAACAATGAAATCATGAAGGACTTAAACAAATAACATCTAAACTAACCGGAAAAATATGGACTACCAAGCTATAACTAAACCTTAAAAACTGCCTACACTATGCACGTACTGGCCAAAATAAAAATTTAAAACATCAATTTAGAGAACACAATGACAGAAACGAAAGCCAAGGCAAGCTTTGGAACATTAATGGTCGGAGCCGCTGAGTGTGGTGGCCTCTCTTGAGGATGAGGAGTTGAAGGAGACGACAATCCAGAAGGTGCGGAGCTGGGAGAGGAGACTGGATGAGGAGTTGAAGGAGACGACACTCCAGAATGTGCGGGGTTGGGAGAGGAGACTGGATGAGGAGTTGAAGGAGAAGACAATCCTGTAGGTGCGGGGCTAGGAGAGGAGATCGGACTGTTGTCAGGTGGGGGAAGGCTGACTACAACCTCGACCTTCTGTCCGGCAGCACAATGATTAGGAGCACCACAAAGAAAGTAATAGTGGCCAGGTCTATTAAGAGGGACTGTATCTGAGCCGGAACCATAAGCTGCGATGGGAGCTCTAGAGTCGCAGGATTTGAAACCGTCCTCGGTAACTTGAATCACATTGTGGAATTGCTCATTGTAAGTAAACAAAAGACTATCGCCAACGTGAAACTCATTTGAGGAGGACCATTGTTTGTAATCTTGTACTATCCAACCTGCCGAGCCGCCAACTTTGTAAACAGGACCAGCATCAGCACCAGAACAAGCATCACAAAGAGTTATCGCCACCAAAAGCACCAGGATGCTGCTTTTCAAAGCCATTAGAAATCAATATATATGGGGAGCAACCAAACTGAGAGAAGATAAGCTAAAGAATTGTGAGCTAAGGAATTGTGAGTAATACGTTGAGCAATTGCATTGTATATATAGTGATTATTTTTCTGTAAAATCCAAGAGGGAAACTGAGTCATTATCATACTTAGACTCTAAATCCGAATGAGTAGCAAATATGGTTTGATGTCAATTAATCCGTTATCAGGTGGGACTCCCAAGTCCTCATTATTTTAGTGGAAAGTGAAAAGAGGAAACTATCAAAGTTTCTCCTAATACGAGTAGGATTTGGTTAGAGCACGACATTAAGAGGAGGTATAACCTTGTAATCCAATCACAAGGTTGATTAGGTTTTCCAGTCCGGGTTGGATGCAAGTTCATTTCCAAATTACACAAAACGTTCATACCATTATAAATACTAGATCTCCCCTACACAAACCACAGGCAGCTAGCGTATTCAGAATCAAGCGAGAATTTTCAACCATGGCTGTGAAAACAAGTTTCGTAATTTTCTCATTATTCTTTTTGTTCACAATAGCCTCACCTATATCTCAAGTAGAAGCTCTTTCTCTCAATGGTTTTGAGCACCATGAAATCCCTGTTCCAGTTGTTGGCCCTGAGAGTGTGGCGTTTGATTGTAGTGGAGCACCCTATGTTGGGGTTGCAGATGGCAGAATCTTCAAGTGGTTAGGCAGCCAATATGGATGGAGCGAGTTTGCCACAACCTCCCCATCGAGGCCAAGATGGTGCGATGGCTCCACCAATAAAAACAATGAGCCAACTTGTGGAAGACCTCTCGGCCTCAGGTTCCACCACACCACATGCGAGCTTTATATCGCCGATGCCTATTTCGGCCTCTTGAAGACGGGACCTAACGGCGGGGTAGCACAACAGCTTGCAACTTCAGCGGAAGGAACACCTTTTAGGTTTACAAATGATGTGGACATTAACCCTGTTACTGGAATGGTGTACTTCACAGACGCAAGCACAGTTTATCAGAGACGGCAATGGGAGTCGTCATTTAACACCGGTGATAGAACTGGAAGACTAATGCGATATAATCCAGGTATGAAGACAGTGGAAGTGTTGGGCCGTGGTTTGTCATTTGCAAATGGTGTAGCTGTGAGTCTAGATGGTAATTTCGTTCTAGTAACCCAAACTACAAGCAAGAACATTTTAAGGTATTGGGTTCGAGGACCAAGGACAGGTCAGTCAGAAATGTTTGCTACAACGCAAGGGTTCCCGGACAATATTAAGAGAAATATAAATGGAGAATTTTGGGTTGCAGAGAATAGCAATGGAAGAGGTAAAGCGGCCAAGTTTGACGCCTATGGCAATTTCATAGAAGCCATAGATGGGCTAAATCCTATCAGCCATGCTCAACAATTTCATGGTAATCTTTGGATAGGTTCTATTGTAAACCCCTTTGTAGGTGTTGTACGAAACATTCATTAAGTTGTAGACATGTAGGATATATAGTTGTTCTTTCCTATTTACTTTGTAAGTTACTCATGTCCTTCATTGTTAAACGAAAGTTTTTCCAGTATTTGTGTGTTCTTAACTTTTTCTAATATAAACACGTACAAATTTTTTCTTTATGGACAAATTGAAGAAAATTATATGATTGTTTAGTGTCGTGAAACATCCACACGCAGGCATGAAACTTGAATCATAAACAACAAAAAAAGAGTTCATGCACTTTGAATAGAGGTTTCTACATCGTCTGTCACTCTCAGTTTCTCAGATGAGCATGCTTTATAAAAATAAAAAATTCTTAAAATAAAATATATCTTCTTGGTGATAAACTTTTTCATAATGTCTAATCTACCCAACAAGCCCAATAAAGCAAGATATATATGGGAGACACAATTTAAATGAAATTCAAGTTTCAAACTATGACCAAGACTAACTTTACAACTTTCCATATATATTCATGTCTAGAAACAAGAAAATAATTAAATTACTATTGCACTACTCTTAACTGATGCATCAATCTTCCCTGCCCAGAAAAAACTCGTCCTCGAGTTTGGAACCCACCACTCGCACCCATGTCACTTCATCAAGCTCCCGCAGTTCATTTTCATTAATCCATATGGCTTCAGACACATAGGCAGATGCTTCCAATGAACTAAATATTGTGAGTACGTAGGTACCTCGATGAGTCGAAATGGATCTGCTATCAAGAATCTCCAGTGTATTAGCCACTTTAGGTGGAGAAGAAAAGTCCCTGGATTGAGGAGCTGTAGGAACTGAATCTGATTCACCATAAAAAGGATAGAGATCAGAGATGTTGAAAACTGGACTGATGCTCAGGCTTGCTGGTAGGCCAAGCTTGTATGTGTTAAAAGGTTAATGCTTTCCTGGGAGAACTAGGAGACAGTGTGGAAAAGCTGATATGCTTTCCAGCAGCTGCTTCACTGTTCATTCCCACTGAGATTTTCAACTTAGATATTTGTAGTATCATAGTACTATAATTTGTCAAGTTGATCTCTAGCTTACTAGCCTTAGATATTTTATAGGTTACTTTGTGCCCCCTATAAAAGGGAAGTGTTTACACTGTAATCATTAAGATTTTTTAGATCAAAGAAAAGCTGCAAAAGTTCAGTCATCTAATCTTCTTCACACACCCGCTCGCAACACCGTTCGCCAAGAACAGAGTGTGAAATACTTCGCTCGTTAGAGTTAAAAGTTGAAGTATCATGAATTCTAACATGGATTCCAACATGGTATTAGAGCTCTGTTGATCAATATCAATTGGGGTGTACCATCTGATTGATTCAGAAACAAAAAAAAAATAAACACAAGTCTTATTTTTCTGTTACTGGTATGGCTACATCAGGAAGTTCAGAAAACAGAGTTCCAATCTTCAATGGAGAGAACTTTGATTTCTGGATAATCAAGATGGAGACCATGTTCATCTCACGAGATCTATGGAGCCTCGTAGAAGAATGATACAAGAGACCAGATGCAGAAGAGGAGCAAACAATTGCGCAAATGGCAGAACTGAAGTCGAACATCAAAAAGGATGCAAGAGCACTCAACATCTTGCAGACTTCGGTCACAGATGAGATTTTTCCCAGAATCTCAAATGAGAAGACAGCCAAGCAGCATGGGATGTATTCAGCCTTGAATACAGAGGATCTGCAAGAGTCAGAGCTATCAAGGTACAATCTATTAGAAGAGATTTTGAGTATACAAAAATGAATGACACTGAGTTGTTAGGTGATTATAGCACCAGATTGACGAATATTGTTAATCAAATGAGAACCTACAAGGAACCAATACCTGAGAAGAGGGTAGTACAGAAAATCCTGATGAGCTTGAATATGAAGTATGATGCTATAGTGAGTATTATAGAAGAGACTAGGGATCTGGAAACTCTAGGTATTCAGGATCTGATGGGGACTCTGAAAGCTTTCGATCATAGGTTGTCTAGTCATGATGAAGTGTCACGTCCCGAAATTTCGAATAACAAAAATCTGAAATTCGTAAACGTGATTAATCACAATTACACTCAAATACTTAAAAGTTATTATACAAATAACTAAGTATTACTACAGAGTTCACTGTGTGACACCAAATACTCAAAATATTACATCAATAAAACAGGAATGTAAAATAGAGTCTCACGCTAACACTCAAAAACAATAAAACCCAGCTAGACAAAGGACCCCACCTTCTAGCCACTCAACTAAAACGTCTCCTTCTGGCTGCTGGTCAACTCCTGCAGGTCTAACCCCTACACCATCAATTGGTGCACCGGGTTGTAAACAACGAACCCGGTAAGTTTTCAAAGCTCGTGTGAGTAAAACAAACAAGTTTATGATAAAAATAATTAAATCAACAAAGGAAAACACTCTCAACCAACCACGACTCGTATATTATAAAATTCACGATGCACAATCAACCAAAAGAGTAAGACTAGGGGCGCACTGACCAACGTCATTCCCCTACAAATCTCACAAGGCAAACAGACTAGAGCTCTAACTGATCGTAACCAATCACCCGGCCAAAGGCTTGCTCCCGACATACTTGCCATAAGGATCCCTTTCATCACTTAGGCGAGATCCTCTCCCCACACATGTAAGATCTTTCACCACTATTGGTGAGATCTTACTTCAACCGTTGGTTTCTATACCAACACAACCACACATCACACCACTCACATAATCACATATATGATAAATTCATAACATAAGACATTCACCCAATTGCACACTCACATTATATATTTCACGTAAATATATATATACGTAGACATCCACTCAGGAATAGTCCACTAATACCAACTATAGTCATTGATCGTAAAACCCTTTGAAAATCATTTTACTTACCAATGAACCGTAGTCGATCAAGTTCATTCAATTTAAAACAAATATCATTTCCGCAAATTCATTTTACATATAACAATATCGATATAATAATTAACTCGTATTAAATTTGTATTTAACACAGGGACAGTGAGGTTTACTCACCTTAATTCACCAGAAATGGTAAATATCCGTTTATGGTCGAATCCGATCGCTGCAGAATCAGGTCAGATCGAATCGCAGCATTTCCGGGTCTGGTCAACGTCGGGTCAACGCAAGTCAACGGTCAACGCTGGTCAGTCAACGGTCAACACGGGTCGGGTCGGTCAACGCGGACCGGGTCGGGTCAACTCCGGGTCGGGTCGAACACTGAACCGGGTCAGGTCGAACGGCTGAAACGGGTCGGGGAGAAATTTGTTCGATCCGTGCGATTCGGCGTGAAATGGCGCGATCCACCTACACAGGGAGGCGCGCAAGGAGAAACCCAGCCGAACGGTGGGTGACGCACCCTCAGGCATCGCCTGCAGCGTCGCCGCGCACGGTGGCAGTCCGTCGAGGCGCCGCCGCTCCATCCTCCGTGCTCCTCCGGCTCCGATCCTTAGCTCAAACTGAAGAGGGCGTCGAGATGAACACTTTGACAGGTTGCACCCCTCGATTGGTGGCCGGACGAGAGAGATCGACGCGAAAGAAGTTCCGAATTCGAATTGGAGACGATGAACAGTGTTTCGGGATTTTTCTGATTTTTTGATATTTTGATTTTTTTTTCAGATATTTTACTATTTATAGAAAAATTCAATTTTTGGAAATAACTTCAACAGGTCGTAACTTTTTCATACGACGTCCGTTTCACGCGTGATGTATGTCTACGAACTCGTATCGTCAAGCTCTAGGACTTTTGTGAATGAAACTTTCCAAAATTCACGACGGATTAAAAAGTCAACTTTTGACCCATCGAAACTTAATCGCTTTTCGGATTTTAACTCTCGAAATCAATTCCGACCTCGAGCAACAACTAATAAAAAGGGTATGAAATACGAAATTCCTTAAACCACCCTTCCATTAATTTCGAGAAATTTACACGAAATTGAATTATAAAAATCAGGGTTACTACATGAAAGGGCTGAAAAGGCTTTCCAAACACTCAACCTTAACTCTAACAGGAGTGAGCCATCTAGTTCAAATTCTAAGCAGAAAAAGAACTGGAAAGGTAAAGGAAAGAAGTGGAAGGGAAAATCAAATCAGCAGATGAAGAGCAACAATGAGGAGAGTAGCAACTCAGGGAATAACAAATGCACTGTCTGTAATAAGCTTCATGCAGGCGAATGTTGGTTCAAAGGGAAACCAAAATGCTCAAACTGTGAAAAGTTTGGTCATGTAAAGAAGGATTGTAACTACAAGGGAAATCAACAGGCGAACAGCATTGAAGCGAGTGACTCAAACATGTTCTGTGTTACTCGTGCTGCAGTAGAAGAAAATGTGTGGCTTGTTGATAGTGCTTGCAGTAATCACATGACGGCGAATGCCAACCTTCTACATGATATAGACTGCAACAGCATCATAAGAGTGAAAATGGGCAATGGAATGATGGTGGATACCAAAAGGCAAGGGAAGCATTGCTGTTGAAACCAAGTCTGGAAAGATGTACATCAGAGATGTGATGTTGGTTCCAACTCTGGATTCCAATCTGCTAAGTGTCGGACAGCTCATTGAGCACAAATATCACCTTCATTTTGGTGATGACACTTGCAAGATATATCAGAAAGGGAGCAGCAAGAACCTGATGGTAGAAATCCAGATGAAGAGGAACAAAAGTTTTCCTCTGACCCTCAAATATGCAACTGAAAGTGCAAGAAGTATGGAGCTAAAGGATGATTCCTGGCTCTGGCACAAGAGACTTGGACACTTGAATTTTCAGAGTCTCAAGTTGCTGCATAAAAAGGAAATGGTGCAGGTAGGGCTGGGCACTGAACCCGGTTGAAACCGGTTGAACCGGAAAAACCGAGCCGAGCCGGCCGGTTCGGGCCAGTCTTTGAAATAAATTTTGCTCACATTTCTCGGGCCGGGCCGGTTCATCCTTTTGCCAGGCCGGGCTCGGTCCATCAGTATTTTTAAGTTAAAAGGCCCGAAAGCCCGAAAGGGTAAAAAAAATAAAAAAAAAATTCTTAAAAATCCTACTGCCCTAAAATGAGTAAAAACTAAAAACTGTAAAATCCCTAAATCCCTTTCCTGCGGCCGACTTCGCCTCTTCGATTTCAAACTTTCAGTTCTCCGGGCTCCGGCACTTCGACTGGTTCTCCGGTTCTCCTTGTCCCTGTCTCCGGCAGACGGCAGTTCTCCACTTCGTAAGTTCTTAATTTCAGTAATTATTACATAAGCATTATGAAAAATTGCTTTCTTAGCTTGATTTCTGCATGATGTTAGGACTAGTTAAACTATTGTTTGAGCCTCATAGGAGTGAATTCTCGGTTCATGTTTTGAATCTTTTGATATTATGTGGAGTTTCATGGGAAAGAAGGTTTGCTTCTTCAGCTTGAATCTTTTCTTCAGCCCGAACTCTGTAACATAATTTATTTGATATTTGCATAAAAGTTTGTGACATAGGGGAATTCAGTGATTCATGATAGTCTGTGATTCATATTTAGTCTGTGATAGTCTGGAATTCAGTGATTCATATTTACTTATGAAAGTTTGCTCTTTAGTATACAATTGCTGTTATTTTCTTGTAGGGAATAAGCATGGCTGCTTACTCTAGCTTTTGCTTTATTCTGCTTAAAATCTATTTTTACTGGGTAGAAGTATAGACGGGCTGTCCTCCTTCCATAGGAAAAAAGAATTTTACAATGTAGAATTTCAGTTGGTGGTTCTAAACTCTAATCATCGATGCAAGCATTTGGCTTCTTCACTTTGCAGTGGCAAATCTTGTTTAAGTAACTTTACATCTATATGATTTAGCAAATGGATTTGCATAGACACTAGATATACTGAAACTTCTGTATAACTTTTTCATACAGAAGTTATGATGTGTATAACTTCATAATCTTTAACACTTAAATTAGGTAGTGAATCAGAATGAGTAACTCACATTAAGACCTCCTCCTGAGTACAATCGATGTTGCATCATAAGAAGTATTGTTGGCACACTGTTTCCTTTATCATCATAAGAACACTGCATTGACTTGGCAGATACCCCAAACACACTAGCACTAGATAACATAAAAAGAAACAGTGCCACACAAGAAGTTGTTAGTCAAATGGGGGGACACAAGTGCTGGTATTAGGTTTAAGAAGACACTATTGTCTGTAGTGTCAATATATATTCACAAATCTTCAAGCAATGATGCAAGTATGGTCAATGTGGTGAAACCACCATATACAGATCATCGTTGACTACAAATGGCATATATATATATATATATATATATATATATATATATATATGTGAAAGTGTAATCAGTAATCACATTGTTCTGAAAGTTTGAACAAAAGTTTGTATATATAATCTGTGACATAAAGAGAGTGAGGTGGGAAAGGTATTGTGGATCACAAGTTCAGAGGTTCCCTTACTTTTCAGTTTTCAATGTTCATACAAAGTTATAGACTGTTTTGGATTTGGACTTTTGCTATCGTGTTTTGGACTTTTGGAGTTTTGTATTGTGGAGTGTGGACTGATGCTTTTGTCCTAAAGTCAACTGACATTCAGCCGGTTTGTTTTTGAGTTCTTTTGTGGCTAAGTGTTGACTGATGCTTTTGTGGCTAAGTGTTGAATCTATTGATGAACTTCAGTTTGTTTTTGAGTTCTTTAGTTGTACTTTAATGCTAATAATTCTTAAATGCATAATTTCAGGAGCAGCAGGACAGTGTCAAGATGTCAATCTCATCATTTTCATGTAGCTCGATCAATTCTGGGTCATCAGATGATGATGTAGGTAATAGTATTGAAGTTGAAGTTGAAGAAGTAGAAGCTGAAACTGGGAATGATTTTGTTCAAGCCTCTCAATTTGGGAATGAGAACAATAAAGAAGCTGCAGCTGAACCTTCAGTGGAAGGTGTAGATTTTGCACCAGCAACAACTCAAGCTTCTCGAGGTGTGCCGAGAAAGAAGAGAAGAAGGGGTTCTGCAGCTACCACATGGACTTCTAGACATACATCAATGGTGTGGAATCATTTCGAGAAGTACAAAAAAGATCTTTATGGTGAACGAGATGGGCAGAAGCAGTATGTTGGACATGAGTGGCGCGCAACCTGTATATATTGTAGTACTGATTTCAAAGCGGATTCTACCTTTAACGGTACTAGTACTTTGAAGAGGCATATAGAGAAGGTCTGTAAGATGTATCCGGGTAGAGAAAAAGTTGGTGATGATGATGGTCAGCAACACTTAGTTGGTGATGGTGAGGTAGAACCAAAGTTAACACAGCAAAAACCTTGGTCTGTTGATCGTTGTACCAAAGCTGCTTGTGAGATGATAGTTATTGATGAACTGCCATTCAGCCACGTGGAGAAGGAAGGGTTTAAGCATTTTTGCAGTGTGGCTATCCCTAAATTCATTCCACCATCAAGAAGAACTATTGCAAGGTGCTTCTGGAAGTTGTATGAGGAGAAGAAAGATGAGATGAGGAAGGTGCTAAGTAGTCATAGAGTGTGTTTGACGACTGATACTTAGACTTCAGTGCAGAATATCAATTACATGGTGTTGACAGCGCACTTTATAGATGGTGGTTGGAATTTACACAAGAGAATCATTAACTTTTGTGTGATTCCCAATCACAAAGGTGTAACAATTGGAAGGATTTTGGAGTCTTGTTTGTTGCGATGGAAGATTGATAAAGTGTTGACTATCTGGGTTGATAATGCAAGCGCTAATAAGGTGGCCATTGATTACATTCGAGGGAAAATGGCAGGATGGAAGTACCCGCTGGTGTTTGGAGGAAAGTACATTCATGTAAAGTGTTTTGCTCACATCGTGAACATCATTGTGAAGGCTGGTCTGTCCATTATGGATAAAAGTTGTGCGGCAATAAGGAATGCGGTAAAATATATTAGAAGCAGTTCTAGCAGATTGGATGTCTTTAAGGTGTGCATGGAGAAGGAGGCATTAGAAGGGAACATAGAAACTGCAAAAATACCAGCATTGGATCTTCCAACAAGATGGAATTCCACATTCTTAATGCTTGACATAGCTTTACAGGTGAGGCCAGTTTTTGAGAGGATGGATAGGGAGGAAATGAATAAGTACAGAAGCTATTTTGATGAAGAAGAAGAGCCGGAGGAGGAAGAAGAGACTGAAATAGAAGTTGTGACACGACAAGAAAGAAGAAAAAGAGTTGGACCACCACAAGAAGTAGATTGGGAAAAAGCTGAGATTTTTTAGGGTTTTTTATGATGTCACAATGAGATTGAGTGCGACCAAACGCCCCACTGCTCATAAAGCCTTTCATGACATTGTAGCAATAGAAGGGGAGATTGATGCATTATTTCTGCCACTGGAAATGATTGATGGAAGTGAAAAAACACAGCTAATGTTGGAGATGGCTGGAAAGATGCGGTCTAAATTCTCTAAATATTTTGGAGCAATTGAAGACATGAATCAGTTGTTGTTGGTAGCCTTGGTCTTGGATCCTAGGTTCAAGTTGAAGAACATAGCTCATATATTTTTACACGAGCTCAAATATTCTGCTTCGGAATCAAAAGCCAAAGCAAATTCTATTAAGGAGTTGTTGGTGTCCTTAACTGATATTTATAGAACATCAACCAATTCCTCTTCAATGAGTAAGAGTTCTAAAAGTAGCATTGCCACAAGTGTTAATGCCGGAAGCACAAAAGCAATAGCTGAATCTTCATCCAAGTCCAAAAATGTGAAGATGTCAGGGAAAATGGCCGACATGTTAGCAGGTTGGCAAAAGGCTCTAGCTGAATCCGACGAAGTTGTTGTTGAGAGTGAAGTTGATAGATATCTCCTTGATCCGATCGAGTGTCCACCACCAGAAGAAGCAGATAATTGGAGAATCCTTCATTGCTGGAAGTTGAATGGATGCAAATATCCAAATCTTGCTCTTGTCGCAAAGGATTTCCTTGCTATCCAAGTCAGTACAGTTGCATCAGAATCCTCCTTTAGTACTGGTGGTAGAGTGGTTGATCCTTTTAGGAGTTCTCTAACTCCTAAAACTGTGGAAGCACTTATTTGTTTGTAAAATTGGATAAAGAAGAAGGATCAGTCCGACCTTGAATATTATCCAAGCCAAGGAGAGCTTGAGTTTTATGAAAAGATGGAAAAAGGTATGTTTACTGAACATGCATAAAATCATTGTGTGTTTGACTGTTTGTTTACTAACTTACTGTACTTACTTGATTTCATACATTGTAATTTGTAAATCGTAACTTTTAAGTCTTTAATGAATTGTAGATGCAAAGAAGCAAAAAGAAAAGGAAAAGTCTGCAAAGGGTCACGGAAAAGATAAGGTTGTAGCTGAAAGTGAAGATGAAGCACAAGTGGAAGTTGTGGCATCAAAGAAAAAGAAAACAAGTGCAGCTGTTCCTGCTGCTGTTCCCCCTGCACTTGTTCCTGCTGCTGGTGTTGGAACCTCCAACCCGAAGCCTCCACCAAGGGTTATGAAAATGATGCTTGCATCAAAGACGAAGAAAGGTACAAATATGTTTGGTTGCTTGATGATAATTTTTCATATGATAATTGGTTGTGTAGTCGTGTAGATAATTGGTTGATGAAATGTATGTAACAGTTGTTTAAGCATCTGTGTGAGTCGAAGTTGGTTTTTAGAAACATGTTGCATTGTTGAAAATGTGTGTCTGATCCATTACTTAATAAGATTTTATGATAATGGATATGTCTTAATAGTTGAGACATTTTCTGCTCACCGCCTGCAGTGAATTATTTTTTATATCTTTTTTTTTTTTAAACTTATAAGTATGATTTATTTGGTATTACTAAAATCAGACAAGAACTTACTTTTGAGTTATTGGTCACTTGTGTACTCATCCACTGAACTCATCTTTAGCAAGTTTACATTGTTTTTGCTTTGTCCGTATAAATAGAATTTTCTGCACATTGACAACTTATCATGGATAACAAAGAAACCTGTTTTTCCAATTACAGATTCTAGACTAGGTAGGTACAGTGGTACTGTTTAATCACTTTTTTTTTTTTTTATTAGGGAGAAGACGAAAAGGATTGGAGCATTAGAGTTGGAGGCTTGGAGCAGTGGAGGGCTGGAGGCTTGGAGCAGTGGAGAGCTGGAGCAGCAAGCCAACACCACACTTTTTTAATATTTTTTTAAGTTTATTTTCTGGTTTCTGTTGAACTGTTGGTACTTGGTGAGATTTAAACTTTAAGTTTTACTTTCTATTGAAGACTTGAACTACTGAGCATAAACTTGACTACTTGAGCTTGGTTAGGCGTTAGTTTTTCTATGATTATTGTCTTCGTTTCATCCATTTTGATTGAGTTTACATAATTTCATTACAGGAATCTCATATAATATGTTTACAGAATTACAAGGGATGAAAATTGAAAAGTGAATACATCATTATACATTTATACTGCATGTTTATTGCAATTACAAGGATTTACAGGTTTTCTGATTTTCAGAAACACGTTGCTAATAAGGGACCGAAAGGCCCGAAGGACCGGCCCGGACAGGCAAAGGCCCGGCCCTAACCGGTCCTTGAATTTTTAAGAAAAAACCCAGCCTGAAATTCTGTGTCCGGTCCCGGTCCCGGGCCGGTGAAAAATAGGTCTGGCCCGGCCCGGCCCGTGCCCAGCCTTAGGTGCAGGGTCTACCAAAAATAAAAGATGCAAAAGAAGTGTGTGCAGGATGTGCATTGAGGAAGCAACACACACTCCTATTTCCGAAAGGAAAAGCCTGGAGAGCAAAAGTACCTCTGGAGCTGGTACATTCTGATGTTTGTGGTCCAATGAGAACTACAACTGATGGAGGAAACAGATACTTTCTGACCTTCATAGATGATTTCACAAGAATGACTTGGGTTTATTTCCTAAGACAAAAGTCTGATGTGTTCGCCGTGTTCAGAAAGTTTCAAGCAATGGTGGAGAGACAATCTGGCCTCAAACTGAAGAAGTTAAGAACAGATAGAGGTGGCGAGTACACATCAAATTAATTCAAGAAGTTCTGTGAAGACATAGGGCTGGAAAGGCAGCTCACTGTTAGCTACACGCCACAGCAGAATGGCGTAGCTGAAAGAAAAAACAGAACGATCATTGAGATGGCCAAGTCCATGCTCCATGACAAGTCAGTACCTCAAGTATATTGGGGAGAAGCAGTAAATACTGCAGTGTATTTGAGCCGTTAATAGCGTTGTCCAGATGGTTTAAGAAACTATGTGCTAGAGAGTTGAAGAAAGAGGAAGTCTGTGACATGAAGCAAGAAATAGTCATGATTCTTTGTAAATTAGAGAGGATATTTCCTCCCGCTTTCTTCATCATCATGGTTCATCTCATGATTCACCTTCCCGAATAAGTTCTGCTTACCGGACCAGTACATTTTACTTGGATGTTTCCCATGGAAAGGTGATGCGTTATTTTATTTATTTTAACTACATGATCATGTCCATATGTATTGTACTAACTATAATGTTTGACAGGCAACTCGGGGACTACAAAAAGACTGTTAGAAACACACGTTTCCCAGAGGGATGTATTGCTGAGCAATACATTACAAATGAATGTGTGACATACTGCAGTTTTTATATGGATGATACCACAGGAGATGCTAACGTTGCCAGTGCGGCTCGATTCAATATCTTTGTTGTTCCCGAACTCGTGAAGCCCAAAAGTTTCATAGCAAATGCTCGTTTAAGTAGGGAAGAACTATATGCGGCTCACTGGAATGTAATGGAGCACTGTACAGAAGCGGCTGACTTCATTCAGATTTACAATAATCAAGTAACTGAAATCTATCCACATATGACTGATGAAGAGCGTATTCAGAACTTTCTTCCATACTTTAAAACTTGGGTATACAATCACTATAATTTGCTCATTATATAAATCATCAGAGATGTCACAGGGCACTAATGGTTTGTATTATTCTTACAGATCACACGACTGCAAGCAGAAGGAAGTTCGGATTATACGCCTGAACTGCACATTTTGGCATGCCACCCTCAAGCACACCGTATTTATTCACAATGTTCTGTAAACGGAGTTAAGTTTGTGACGTGGCAGTGAGACCAACGCTTGAAGACTCAAAACAGTGGGGTCATGGTAGAGACAGAAGGCATCTCATACTACGGGATTCTTGAAGCCGTTGTCGAACTAATATATTCAGAAGGCATGCAGGTTATTTTGTTCAAGTGTAAATGGTATGATACTGACCCTACCGTTCCTCGAAGCGTAAAGTTAGATCACTGTCTTTTATCAGTGGACACATCTACCAGCTGGTTTGAGGATAGACCATTTATTCTTGTCTCCACGGCAAGACAAGTGTTTTATCTAAATGACCTGAAGGCTGGTGAACCTTGGCAAGTTGTTAATGTGATGTCACACAGAGGTACGTACAGTGCTAGCACACTTGCAAGGGATGAAACTAACAGACCTCCTAGGAGGAATGAAGTTGACGAACCCTATCAAGAACCTACCGCGGACTCGATCCCAACTTACACTCGTATATCTGGTTTCACCATGGACTTTGGTTCTCTTCCACACATAGATGTTCCCATTCAATGTTACAATGATGAAGAGGACGAGGATGATGACGAAAGCGACGATGATTGGGATGATGACGAAAGTGAGGAAGATGAAGGCGGAAGTGATAGAGAGGATGATTATGCTGATTATGAGGAAGATCTTTCTGATGAAAATTGATCGTTTCATTAAGTGTTTTATGTAAACTGTAATTTGTAAACCCTAATTAAGCAACGCATGACCGATTGGTATATCTTAGTCGCTTAAGAGGACTTAAGCGATGTGCATTCTCTATTTTCGTCAACGTTCGATGCTCGATCAAACCGGTCAACCACATTTTCAACTAATCTGATCGCACGAAAATGCCGTTAGCTACCTTTAGATGACCTCGTTTCTCCGACTCCTCCAAACATTATACGCTCAAATAGATGAGACCTAATCAGCCATGTAAAAATTCAAAAACGTTTACCTCCCGGTACTAGGGCTCTCCATAGGGACCGATTAGTATAAATATCGTTGACCGCATCGATCGGGCCTCTAAGTTCGTCGGACCAAAGTGATTTTTTTACCACCGCTGTATTTCGTTGTAATGATCAATTGCTATTTCACACTATTTTTCAAAATTTGAATTTTTTTATACACTTCCTTAGAAAAGTAGTACACTTGACTATTGTCTAATAATCAAGTTATACCGCTTTAGTAAGCATGTTGTCATTCTAATGGCTCAATTTATAAAATTAAATTTTTAACCGTCTGATGTGATCGTTATAGTTAAATATGAGGACAGTACAAAAATCAACTATTTTCGTCAACGTTCGATGCTCGATCGAACCGGTCAACCACATTTTCATCTAATCCGATCGCACGAAAACACCGTTAAGTACCTTTAGATGACCTCGTTTCTCCGACTCCTCCAAACATTATACGCTCAAATAGATGAGACCTAATCAGCCATGTAAAAATTCAAAAACGTTTACCTCCCGGTACTAGGGCTCCCCATAGGGACCGATTAGTATAAATATCGTTGACCGCATCGATCGGGCCTCTAAGTTCGTCGGACCAAAGTGATTTTTTTACCACCGCTGTATTTCGTTGTAACGATCAATTGCTATTTCACACTGTTTTTCAAAATTTGAATTATCTGTCTCCCCTTCTCTCCTCCGTCACTGCTGTCATTGATGTTTAGAATGCTAATTATCTTGATTTGAATCGTTTGGTTAGTCTAACATAAATGTCGAAGTCAAGAATTTCCAATCAAAATCACCCAATTACTTTTACATATGATGTTGTGATTTACACAAGCTTAAATGATGAATGCACTTAAAGTGGTGCTAATGATAGTTTATCAAAAATCTCCCACATGATGATAGCTCATAGTCTCACACTTTTCCTCACATAGAGAGAACTAATTAAGTGATATATCTCTGTTTTTTCCACACAAATCTGAAGTGAGCTCACACAAATCGAATATTAAGCTTGAATCTTTATAGAACGAAGGAAATAACCAGATAATAGAACTAAATACAGTTACACTAACATCGTCTTTGCTCATCAGAATGTCTGCACTTCATAGAAGAATTCTCAGGAAATTAAGAATCATGGTATTACGTACATTAGTTTATATCACTGAAGTTGGAATAAGAAACACTAAACAAATGCTAAAAGAATGTGAGAAATTTTGCATGACACTTATAACAATATCTACAATGTTGACGATTTGGGATTGGCCATCCAGTTTATCTAAAAACTCAGTGGATATGTCAACATATTTTGATAGATGTTGAATATATGTAATTTATGCTGAAACTTGAAACAGCATAGATTTCTTCTTTGCACCAATAATATACGTACTATGGTGATGACGTTCAAATAGCTGGTACTATTTATATAGTTGTGGAACCAGATTGCAGAATCTAGCTGGACCGTACCATTGATTATTTATTTAATTTGAAGGTGTATAATTAGTCGAGCATGAGTACTAATAAGATTTTAGAGTATAAACTTACGTTTTGAGTATTAATTAATCTGAAAAGAAAATAGTTGAATGGATCCAATATTCCTTTGAAAGGGTTAGGGTTTTGATGACAAATTAATTTAGGGTTGGCCTCTCATTCTGGTGAGATCCAATGACAGGAGGCATCAAACTAATATCAGTTAAATTAACAATGACAACCCAGAACTTAGTTTAACAGTTGGTTATATACAGTACATATATATATATATATATATATATATATATATATATATATATATATATAGCAGCGTGAATGCAAACCATTATAATTAAGCTATACATATACCAGCAGGGGATTTAATGTTAATTTGTGAAAATTAGGGATTGTATATATAATTTTGGACATCATTGTTTGTGTTATAAGAGGATAAGACACGTCAATCAGTTGACAATAAATTTGCCAATTTAGATGTAGCAGCGGTGTGAAATGAATGATGCTGATAGTAACTTAAGAAACCTGCAGTACACTCAAACATCGAAAGTCATGTTATTTCTCTTGCATATAATGATATGATCGATTTATTGTTGTCTGTTTGTATCTAATACTGCCATTTCGGTGTGAAAACATGAGGAAGAGAATCTTTATCCAACCTAGCTTAGCTTTCATTATCCTATTCATCAAACTCCAAGTTGACCTAGTTAGTTTATATATATACACACATAGATACATACAGGTACGTACGCATAGTTTCTATTTGATGTACTTTGATGACTTTATTATATTGATCAATGTTTTTATTTTAAGAATAATTTTTTAATTTTATTTAATTACCTCTTATATCAGCAATGCCTCCAAAACCTCGATATTCGAAGACGAAGAAGATGGTCGACCTTGAGGACCGTGATCTTCGGCAGGACTTGATGAGACGATCAGTACGAGCCCCACCACTACCGACGCCGCATGCTGATTCTTCTGGGGTCTCGATCACCTTCTTCTTTTGCTGGTCCGCCAACTCCATCTCCATCTCAAACTGATTCAGCTCCTGGTCCTGCTCTTTCAGCTCCTGCTCCAGTTCCTGCTGTAGCACCTGCTATTGCTTCTTTCGCTGCATCACCAGGTTTGGAGCTAAGCGCTCCCCCACTACCAGCAATGGCGCCAGTGACGTCTAGCGGCCGCAGTAGCTATTCTGCATCTACCGGGTCTTCGACGACTGCACGCAGCATTCGTTGCAAGAACTTGGAGACGAGCAGTATGTTTTGGTTATGGTGTTTAATTTCATTAAGGATAGATATAGATGATATGAAAGCTTAGAATATCTCTGTTCCATTTCTGTGTAGATACACCACTAAAAAAGAGGAGAGGTGTGGTGGTTGGATTAAAGACCCAGAAGCTGGTCCGGACCACAGGGGGGAAGATCGTGGTAGAGTACGATGAGTACCACAAAGGCCCGAAGGATCCCAAGGTCCGAAGCCTCATTTCTAGGGACATTGGAAGTTGTGTCAAGGACAGTGTCCCCACGATAAAGCCCACCTACAGGGAATTGAGCGTTGAGGACCGAGGGATCGTGTCCGACTACCCTCGGTAAGTTTGTTGTTTAATATATTTTTTACTTTTTTTACAAATTTTATTTTTGTTATGCTTTGTTACTAATGTGAGTCCATTATGTCTATGTAGCTGTTGACAGTACATATAGTACACCGCCAAGCACATCCGGCGACCTCGTGGACCGTGCAACCGGCATCGGGGGTCCTACTTCCGGCATCTAGCGAGTAGACCGCAACCTCGGCTACATCTCCATTGTTCCACATCACCGGTGCCGTACTCGGAAGCGGTACCACCGGACGCCTGAAGTAGCTTCGTGAGTAGGGAATTGTGTAATAGTGTAGTGAGCATCCCACATTGGAAACATGGTAAAGGAGGAAGCCTTCCTTCTCTATAAATAGAAGGCTTCCCCCTTAGTATTAGGGATCTTGGATCCAAGGCATTCCATCCTTGTAACCCGATGGCTTATTGGCCACGCCTAGTGGATTCCAAGTGGACGTAGCCGTACCCTCCGATGGCACGGTGAACCACTATACTCGTTGTGTTCATGTTATATCTTTATTGTCCTGTATCTACTAGACCCCCGGGTTTAGGCAGAAACAATTGGCGCCGTCTGTGGGAATACTTACAGAAGGCTGTGTTGCTCTGCCGGCAAGCTACTGCCCGGACAACAGGTCCCGAATAATCAGCAGCTGCCCAGCTACCCTGCCCAGCCCAGCAGCCCAGGGCAGCTGGTCTGCAAGGAGCATCTCCCGGCCCAAGGCCCAGTCAGGATCGGTCAGCAAAGGTCAACGCGGGTCAACACTTCCGGTGCGATCAACCCCGGCCTTCTCGCCCGTCACCGCCGTCTCCTCCGGCCCCCGTGCCTCCGGTGGTTTCCTCTCCGAGCTCTGGTGCTGCAGGTCTGATCCGGCAACTCCATCTCCCCCGGCCAGCATCTTCCAGGCTTCGCCGGCCAGCATCTCCAGCAAGCCTCCCGGACGGCATCACCCGGCATGCAGCCCATGCAGCCCAGCCACCGTGCTTCTCACGCGAGGCTCCGGTGCGGCAGGTCCGGTGCAGCTAGCCCGGCTTCGTCTTCCGGTGCAGCAGCTCCGATCGGGCAGGCCCGGCCCGGCTTCGTCCTTCGGTGCGGTTCAGCTCCGGTGGAGCAGGCCCGAAACCCCGAGCCGGAAAGAGTCCGGCCGAGACGAGGGATAGAGCCCCCGGACGAGAGAGACACCGGCCGTGAGGGGATGCCGGGCGGTGGGATGTCGGCCAGGAAAGAGCCACCGGCTGAGGAGGACGCCGGCTGAGGGGCACACCGGTCGAGCGGCGCCGGCCGAGAAAGAAACCAGAAGAAGAAAACAGAAACAGAGCAGAAGAAAAAAGGGCGCGAAGGGCAGATTCAAGGCTGCCAGGACCGGTCAACAGTTGGGCCGGGTACGGTTCGGCTCTGCAGCAACTGATCAAACGCATGGGTTGGCTACAGCAGCAGGTTGGTCTGTGCAAAGTCTTCTCTGGACACCCAAAATCCTCTTTGGGCACCGCAGCTCATCGTCCGGGAAAGTCGGCGACGGTTCGGCTCTGCAGCGTTTTCCTCTGCCACGTCCGGGTTCCGAAGTCGCTTCCCGGTGAGCCATTCCACTCCCGGTCATTCAGCCTCAGGCTGCCCTCTCCGGTTCAGCAGGCCCGACTCTCCTCTCCGGGCAAGGCACGATCTCCGCCTCCGGTCGACGGTGCAGGTCGCCCTCTTCTCCGGTGCGTAGTCCTCTCCACCGAGAAATCCGACGAGCCACCCGGACGAGAGAGAAACCCGAGAGAAGCAGGCCGAGAAGCAAGAAGCCAGAAAGTAGAGAAGAAAGAAATTGGCGGGAAAACATAAATTCAAAGCTGCATGGCCGGTCAACATCATCACCCCATGCAAAACGGGCCGGGCCGGGTTCCATTGCAGCAGTCCCGTTCGCCAGTCCTGTTCAGCATCTTGGGCCGGCATCAGGGTTCAGCAACTGGTCAGTCTCCAGCAGCAGCTGGCATTCACCGGGCAACTCGGGAACCATTCTCGCATGCTATTCCAACACCCGGCGGCTTTCTCCAAAGCTAAGTATTCTAAACTTATCTATTATTATTACTCAACGCGTGCTTCACCTGTGCATAAACTGTTGGGAAATATTGATAGCTGGACATGTGATAAAGTGCTGCTCATATCATTATGCATCGATTGATCATCTCAGCATTGCAATGCATCGCATATCAGTATGCATCATTGCACGCATATCATTATGCGCTTATCAGTGCTGCGCATATCAGTATGCATCATTGCACGCATATCATTATGCGCTTATCAGTGCTGCGCATATCATTATGCATCGATTGATCATCTCAGCATTGCAATGCATCGCATATCAGTATGCATCATTGCACGCATATCATTATGCGCTTATCAGTGCTGCGCATATCAGTATGCATCATTGCACGCATATCATTATGCGCTTATCAGTGCTGCGCATATCAGTATGCATCATTGCACGCGTATCATTATACTCTTATCAGAGTGCACCGCATCGGTATGCATCGCCATCATTATGCATGAGTGCACCGCATTGGTATGCATCGCACTACAATGCACGCATTCCAATACATCGCATCTCAATGCGCGCATCAGTATGCATCGCGTTACGATAAACGCCACATCTCTCCGGCTCCACCGGCTCCATGGCTCTCACCGGTTAGGTAACATTCAACCGGCAGCATGGCA
This sequence comes from Potentilla sterilis, assembly GCA_963682095.1. Lineage (NCBI taxonomy): Eukaryota > Viridiplantae > Streptophyta > Magnoliopsida > Rosales > Rosaceae > Potentilla > Potentilla sterilis. Next base: position 35,961,779 of record OY821759.1, on the reverse strand, counting down.
TTCCACTGGGGGACTCGTCTCGATATGGCAGGACGCCCGGTCGAGCTCCACCCAGCTACATCTCACTTAGGGGGACTCATCTCGATATGGCAGGACGCCCGGTCGAGATCCGCCCACCGGTCATGAGAACATTCGACCGGCTCGAGACCATCTCCCCGGTTATGATCATTCAACCGGCTCGAGAGTACTTTCCGGAAACATAATCACCCGGACCCATGGCTTTTTCACAGGGGGACTCGTTTCGATAGGCATGTCGCCCGTCGAGTCCGCCCGCCTCCATGGCAAACGCATGGGCTTTATAAACCGGGCGAGTTTACATCTAACACATGTACTCTTGTCCAGCAGGATAAAAACCCTGCGTCGCATTGAACCGCGATACTGTCCAGCAGGATAAAAACCCTGCATCGCACCGAACTGCGATACCTTTGGGAACACATGGGGGAGACTCGTTATCTCTACACCATCCCACTGGGCAGATTGTCTCTCTAACACAGAGCAAGTCTCCCCGCAGGCTAACAAACCTGCACATTACCTCAACGCTTAAACAACAAAAGCTGAGAAGAGCTAGCAAGTGTTAAAACGACGCCTCAGCGCGGCCATAACACCCTTCGGGCACCTGTTGGCCTATTCCACGCACCAACAGGCCTTCCCGGAGGCTAGCCCACAAGTTCATCCGGGACTCGTTTCGATATGGCAGGACGCCCGTCGAGCTCCCGAGAACTCCGCCTCGCACCGATATGGCAGGACGCCCGGGCGAGGTCCAGTCTGCAAGTTCTTCCTTCGATCCGTCCGGTGGCTTGACGCCCGGACGGTATCGCCAGTTCTCCGATCCGTCCGACGGCTTTACGCCCGGACGGAGTCGCCAGTTCTTCGATCCGTCCGGTGCCGAAGCGCCCGGACGGGATCGCCAGCTCTCCGATCCGTCCGGTGGCTTGACGCCCGGACGGTATCGCCGAGCACACCGATCCGTCCGACGGCTTAGCGCCCGGACGGTATCGCCAGCTCTCCGATCCGTCCGGTGGCTTGACACCCGGACGGTATCGCCAGCTCACCTATCCGTCCGACGGCTCAGCGCCCGGACGGAATCGCTGAGGCACCGATCCATCCGACGGCCTAGCGCCCGGACGGGATCGCCGAGCACACCGATCCGTCCGACGGCTTAGCGCCCGGACGGTATCGCCAGCTCCCCGATCCGTCCGGTGCCGAAGCGCCCGGACCTGATCGCCAGCTCTCCGATCCGTCCGACGGCTTAGCGCCCGGACGGTATCGCCAGCTCCCCGATCCGTCCGGTGCCGAAGCGCCCGGACCTGATCGCCAGCTCTCCGATCCGTCCGACGGCTTAGCGCCCGGACGGTATTGCCAGCTCCCCGATCCGTCCGGTGCCGAAGCGCCCGGACCTGATCGCCAGCTCTCCGATCCGTCCGACGGCTTAGCGCCCGGACGGTATCGCCAGCTCTCCGATCCGTCCGGTGGCTTGACGCCCGGACGGTATCGCCGAGCACACCGATCCGTCCGACGGCTTAGCGCCCGGACGGTATCGCCAGCTCTCCGATCCGTCCGGTGGCTTGACGCCAGGACGATATCGCCAGCTCACCGATCCGTCCGACGGCACACCGCCCGGACGGAATCGCCGAGGCACCGATCCGTCCGACGGCCTAGCGCCCGGACGGGATCGCCGAGCACACCGATCCGTCCGACGGCTTAGCGCCCGGACGGTATCGCCAGCTCCCCGATCCGTCCGGTGCCGAAGCGCCCGGACCTGATCGCCAGCTCTCCGATCCGTCCGACGGCTTAGCACCCGGACAGTATCGCCAGCACTCCGATCCGTCCTGTGGCTTGACGCCCGGACGGTATCGCTGAGCACACCGATCCGTCCGACGGCTTAGCGCCCGGACGGTATCGCCAGCTCTCCGATCCGTCCGGTGGCTTGACGCCCGGACGGCATCGCCAGCTCAACTATCCGTCCGACGGCTCAGCGCCCGGACGGAATCGCCGAGGCACCGATCCGTCCGATGGCCTAGCGCCCGGACGGGATCGCCGAGCACACCGATCCGTCCGACGGCTTAGCGCCCGGACGGTATCGCCAGCTCTCCGATCCGTCCGGTGGCTTGACGCCCGGACGGTATCGCCGAGCACACCGATCCGTCCGACGGCTTAGCACCCGGACGGTATCGCCAGCTCTCCGATCCGTCCTGTGGCTTGACGCCCGGACGGTATCGCCGAGCACACCGATCCGTCCGACGGCTCAGCGCCCGGACGGTATCGCCAGCTCTCCGATCCATCCGGTGGCTTGACGCCCGGACGGTATCGACAGCTCACCTATCCGTCCGACGGCTCAGCGCCCGGACGGAATCGCCGAGGCACCGATCCGTCATACGGCTCAGCGCCCGGACGGAATCGCCGAGCACACCGATCCGTCCGACGGCTTAGCGCCCGGACGGTATCGCCAGCTCCCTGATCCGTCCGGTGCCGAAGCGCCCGGAACTGATCGCCAGCTCTCCGATCCGTCCGACGGCTTAGCGCCCGGACGGTATCGCCGAGCACACCGATCCGTCCGACGGCTTAGCGCCCGGACGGTATCGCCAGCTCTCCGATCCGTCCGGTGGCTTGACGCCCGGACGGTATCGCCGAGCACACCGATCCGTCCGACGGCTTAGCACCCGGACGGTATCGCCAGCTCTCCGATCCGTCCGGTGGCTTGACGCCCGGACGGTATCGCCAGCTCACCGATCCGTCCGACGGCTCAGCGCCCGGACGGAATCGCCGAGGCACCGATCCGTCCGACGGCCTAGCGCCCGGACGGGATCGCCGAGCACACCGATCCGTCCGACGGCTTAGCGCCCGGACGGTATCGCCAGCTCCCCGATCCGTCCGGTGCCGAAGCGCCCGGACCTGATCGCCAGCACTCCGATCCGTCCGACGGCTTAGCGCCCGGACGGTATCGCCAGCTCTCCGATCCGTCCAGTGGCTTGACGCCCGGACGGTATCGCCGAGCACACCGATCCGTCCGACGGCTTAGCGCCCGGACGATATCGCCAGCTCTCCGATCCGTCCGGTGGCTTGACGCCCGGACGGTATCGCCAGCTCACCGATCCGTCCGACGGCTCAGCGCCCGGACGGAATCGCCGAGGCACCGATCCGTCCGACGGCCTAGCGCCCGGACGGGATCGCCGAGCACACCGATCCGTCCGACGGCTTAGCGCCCGGACGGTATAGCCAGCTCCCCGATCCGTCCGGTGCCGAAGCGCCTGGACCTGATCGCCAGCTCTCCGATCCGTCCGGTGCCGAGGCGCCCGGACTTGATCGCCAGCTCTCCGATCCGTCCGGTGCCGAAGCGCCCGGACCGGCTCGCCAGCTCGCCGATTCGTCCGGTGCCGAAGCGCCCGGACCTGATCGCCAGCTCTCTGATCCGTCCGGTGGCGTATCGCCCAGACGGCCTCGCCAGCTCGCCGATCCGTCCGGTGCCGAAGCGCCCGGACCTGATCGCCAGCTCTCCGATCCGTCCGGTGCCGAAGCGCCCGGACGGGCTCGCCAGCTCGCCGATCCGTCCGGTGGCGTAGCGCCCGGACCTGATCGCCAGCTCTCCGATCCGTCCGGTGGCGAAGCGCCCGGACCTGATCGCCAGCTCTCCGATCCGTCCGGTGCCGAAGCGCCCGGACGGGCTCGCCAGCTCGCCGATCCGTCCGGTGGCGTAGCGCCCGGACCTGATCGCCAGCTCTCCGATCCGTCCGGTGGCGAAGCGCCCGGACCTGATCGCCAGCTCTCCGATCCGTCCGGTGCCGAAGCGCCCGGACCTGATCGCCAGCTCTCCGATCCGTCCGGTGCCGAAGCTCTCGGACCTGATTGCCAGCTCTCCGATCCGTCCGGTGCCGAAGCGCCCGGACCTGATCGCCAGCTCACCGATCCGTCCGGTGCCGAAGCGCCCGAACAGGATCGCCGTGCTCTCCGATCAGTCCGGCGGCGACTCGCCCGGACGGAATCGTCTCGCTCAGCCATACCAGTCTTATTCAGCAGCGGCTCCGCCAGCACTGCCCGATCAGGCTTCAGCACGTCGGAACCGGTCAAACCCGGATTCCCCCCTGCCAACTCACCACCTCATCTCTCCCGGCCAAGTCACATCTCCAGCCCGAGCTTGGGGGACTCGACATTCGCAGACCTCGAGAAGAGTCCAATCTCACTTAGGGACTGGGGGACTGGTGGTAGTAGGGGTAACTCGGTCACCACCTACGCTTGGCGGCACATGATTAACTCCCCAAGTAAGATTGCACTCTTACTCGGGAACTTGGGGGACTTGTTGACAGTACATATAGTACACCGCCAAGCACATCCGGCGACCTCGTGGACCGTGCAACCGGCATCGGGGGTCCTACTTCCGGCATCTAGCGAGTAGACCGCAACCTCGGCTACATCTCCATTGTTCCACATCACCGGTGCCGTACTCGGAAGCGGTACCACCGGACGCCTGAAGTAGCTTCGTGAGTAGGGAATTGTGTAATAGTGTAGTGAGCATCCCACATTGGAAACATGGTAAAGGAGGAAGCCTTCCTTCTCTATAAATAGAAGGCTTCCCCCTTAGTATTAGGGATCTTGGATCCAAGGCATTCCACCCTTGTAACCCGATGGCTTATTGGCCACGCCTAGTGGATTCCAAGTGGACGTAGCCGTACCCTCCGATGGCACGGTGAACCACTATACTCGTTGTGTTCATGTTATATCTTTATTGTCCTGTATCTACTAAACCCCCGGGTTTAGGCAGAAACAGTAGCCACACTACCACCTCCCCCCAAATCATGATGGCCTGTGGCATTTTGTTCAAACAACGGCAGCCGATCAGTATAAGGATTGGAAATCCGATTGCCGACAACATTGGCTGCAGTGGGGGGATGAGGTTCCTCTTGAGTTCATGCATCGTCCGACGCAGTGGCAGTGGTTGGTGGTGCACTTCAAGGACCCTACTCATGCGGTAATCAATCTCTCTCTCTTTCGTCTCTTTTCAAACTCAAGGCCCAGTAGGAATGTAAACTTGACGGGTTCTTTTCTGTGTGGTTTTCGTTCCTGCAATTTGGGTGTGTTTCTTTACCCCTTATGCTGTTTGTTGAATTTCTGGTTACATGATTGTTTAGGGGTTTTGTTACTTTAGTTGCTGATTGATTATATATAATTCGTAGATGTTGTCAAGTATCTGTGTAACTTTCAATTAGTTTTTCAAGTTTTTTAGAAATAAGGGATTTGAGATGAATTTGGGGAACTTGTGTCTTCGGCCACCTCTTATTCTTATAACCATATAAGCATTACTAACTAGTTAAGCATTTCTAGGAACTTATGATATTATGTTAGCCTGTGATGTGACATGTATTTTATTTCAGCTGCGACTAATATCCATATATTGTTATCTATTGTTGCAGTACCTATATGTTAATACTCTATTGGTAGGCTTTTTAACCTCTACATGTAACAGTTGTAAATGATGTGGTACAGGCCTTATGTGCGAGAATGAAGGAGATCTGTTCGCGTCCAAAAAAGATGAACCACCACTCTGGGACAACTGCCTTCAGTTACCGGGCGAAGCTGCATCAGGATCAAGAACATCCAACCCCGTTCGTCCGTGCATTCGAGGATGCATATGCAAAAGACCCTGTGGGCGGTCCACACGTGGTGAGACTTCCGCTCTTTTTGTTTAATTTCTTGTTTTACAATTGCGTCATTATGTATTTCTTATTAACATTGGTTATGTGTGTTATTGTAGGAGGCAGTGAAAGAACATGTGGACAAACTAGTAGGGGAAATGACGACCCTACACCCGGAAATTTCCCCCGAAGTACCTCTCCCCGTCGAGGATCAAATCGAATTGATATCCGCTCGACTTGGGGTCAAGAGAGGCACCGATGTCCGAGGGGTGGGACGGTGCATGCAGCGGTCGCCGAAGAAGAGGGGAGGGGTCCGGCATGTGGAAGTTGATGGCATCGTGGAGGAACGAGTTCGTGAAGTTAAAGAACAATTGATGGCCCAAATAGAAGAGCGTGACCGCCAAAGAGATGCAGCCCATGATGAGCGCATGCGTCAAATGGAAGGCATGATTACGACGCTCATGGCGCAACAACAGTCAGGGGCTGCGGGTGCAGGTAGTTCTTCTCCAAACCCATGACTTGACGATATGGAGGTTGTCCACCACTTCTATATATGTCTACTATATGTAGTTTGTACTTAGAGAACAATTTATGTATTCGCACAATTCCTTGTTTCAGATATTTAAATGAATGTGTTGGTTTCGGATATGTGAACAAAATGTGTTGGTTTGGTATGTTTGGCTGTGCAGGATTGATTGGTTTGGTTTGATTTTGTAAAAGGGGCAATATGCAGAAACAGGTTCTGTATGTCTGCAGAAAATTGCCTTAAGCGACGGATATTCACAAAATCTGTCGCCTTAGTAGCTCTTACGCGACATACAAACATCAAACTCTGTCGCCTTAGTTCCTATTAAGCGACGACCTACAACATGTTAGTCGCTTGATAATGCATAGTTCAATCAATATATTAATATGTGCCATCACTCAAAAAACTAGGCGACTACGTTTATTAGTCGCTTAAGTTTACAATAAAGCGACGGATAACAATAAATTCGTCGCTTCATTAAAATATATATCAGAAGTGTAATGTATTTACGCGACGAACACATTTTTAGATATCCGTCGGTCAAGATAAAATCTTACGCGACGAACATAAAAAAAAATGTATGTCGCTTAAAGGTGTGGCGACGATCTAGAAGTCCGTCGCGTAAGACCGAAGTTTAACCGTCAGGACGTCAACTCTGTCGCCTAAAGCCTTAAGCGTCGAGACTTACGCGACTGTTGAAGTGCGACGGTCTCTCCGCCACTTAAACGATATAGCGACGGACTTTACCTTTTACGCGACAGGGAATGTCCGTCGCTTTACACAACAAATGGCGTAGTGACTCAGAATCTCTCTCAGTTCTATACTATGAATGCCAAAACCTTGCCTATAAAACCAATAGAAAACCAGATCAATACAGCCTCAGCTTATCTAAGCATCCAATGCATGCATGTCAAGATAATAAATTACCATTATAGATTAACATATGAGGTATCTTGTATGAATCACTACGTAATTTCACAACTGATAAGAACTCTTCGAGGACTTGTTTCTATTATCATATAGGAATTAAGGGGATTTTGATAGAGTTAGGAGGTGAAATAATAGAACACTGGTCATTTAAAGAATTACATTTAAAGGCCCAACAAGTATTACAGATATGAATATAACAATCTCAAAATATCACTTCAACAGTGAATGTTGAAGCTCCTAATTAACCTTGAAATATACAGTAGCTCTGATCGACTATTTACCCATCAAAATACGAAGAGTAAAACTGTTGCTTTTATGTTGAATAAGCTGCAATATTTATTTCATATATATAGTTGCTTCGATCCTTTGGTAAAAGAAAAGGTGTTGTTTAGATCCAAATCTGTAAGAAATAATGCAGCTGGCTAACAATCATAGTGTGTTTACAATTTGCCTGAATTAGACAATTGCTCCTTTTATTATCCCAATCTAGCTTAGATAAGAATTCATATGATGCTACGTACATGAAATAAATTGAACCCAACTACAGTTAACAATTTTATTTCATGGTCGGATTCATGTTTACTTCAGTTGAGTTCAGAATTGAGTTATCAACGATACATAACACCGCAATTAACGAAACAAATAATTTTCAAAATGCATGACCTGACTAACAAATAAATCTCAAAATGCATGACCTGACTAACAGACTCATTAACAGACTCAGCTCTTAAAATCTCCCTTAATATTGATGTCACGTCCCGAAATTTCGAATAACAAAAATCCGAAATTCGTAAACGTGATTAATCACAATTACACTCAAATACTTAAAAGTTATTATACACATAACTAAGTATTACTACAGAGTTCACTGCGTGGCACCAAATACTCAGAATATTACATCAATAAAACAGGAATGTAAAATAGAGTCTCACGCTAACACTCAATAACAATAAAACCTAGCTAGACAAAGGACCCCACCTTCTAGCCACTCAACTCAGACGCCTCCTTCTGGCTGCTGTTCAACTCCTGCAGGTCTAACCCCTACATCATCAATTGGTGCACCGGGTTGTAAACAACGAACCCGGTAAGCTTTCAAAGCTCGTGTGAGTAAACCAAACAAGTTCATGATAAAAATAATTAAATCAACAAAGGAAAACACTCCCAACCAACCACGACTCGTATATTATAAAATTCACGATGCACAATCAACCAAAAGAGTAAGACTAGGGGCGCACTGACCAACGTCATTCCCCTACAAATCTCACAAGACAAACAGACTAGAGCTCTAACTGATCGCAACCAATCACCCGGCCAAAGGCTTGGTTCCCGATATATTTGCCTGAGGATCCCCTTTCGCCACACAGGAGGGATCCTAACCGCCAAACATGTAAGATCTCCTTTCGCCACACAGGAGAGATCTTACACTAACCGTTGGTTTCCATACCAACCCACACATACTCAATTATGACAATTTCATAACAAAATAATACACCCAATCGCAGACTCACAATATATATATTTCACGTAAATATATATATATACGTAGACATTCACTCAGGAATAGTCCACTAATACCAACTATAGTCATTGATCGTAAAATACATTTAAAAATCATTTTTATATTAAAGCCATTTTACTTACTAATGAACCGTAGTCGATCAAGTTCATTCAATTTAAAACAAATAATATTTTCATAAAACAATTTCACATTTAACGATCCATTACAATAATCAACTCATATTAAATACAAACATTGTGAGGTTTACTCACCTTAATTACTCCGCTGCGTCTTCAACCTCTCAAGGGTGAAATACTCACGCATGGTCAATCACCTAAACAACATGATCGACACTTAGCATCTGATTCGAATAAAATATAATACCAATCGCTCCGAACACTTAACCCTTGACCCCGAGGCTTGCCAACACGCGACAAACCTCCCTCGGAACCTCTCAAGGCTCCAAGACAATCTAGTCGACCCTAGGATTGAACATCAAGCCCAAATTCTAGGTCGATACGCACGTAAATTAATAAACGTGTAAATAACGGATTCAAAAGGCATAACTCGGTCATACGGCGATCGAATCACGCAAATAATATATCTTCGCGCTCGTACCGACGAGCACAATACAACAGGACATCCCACTGTCCCAGAAACTCACAGACGCGCCGCCACACGCCGCCCAAAGGGGCTGCACGTGGGCCCCACGCGCCGCCACCAAAACCACCCCAAAACCTGCAACCAAGGCCACCAACAGGAAGAACAAGGTTCAAGGATTCGAAAGCTACCTGGACCACTCGAAGACAAGGCCGGAAAGTGGCCGGATACGGCTGGAGGAGGACCAGATACGCCGCCGCGAAGGGAATCGGACCACCCGAGCTCCGCCGCTTCTCCCCTTCGATCTGGACCTCGAGACCGGCACCGACGTGCTCAGAGGAAGGAGACGATCCAGAATATGTGCGCCTCGAGCCCCGGCTCGGTCTGGGTCGCGAGCTGCTCCGCCGCCTAAGGCGGCTGGACCTTTCGGGCCTCGCAGCGCCGCGCACAGGCGATGGCTCCGATCGTGGCGCAGCTCAGACGGAAGAGGAAGTCGTGCTGAGCATTTCGGTGGGTGGCACGACCCGTGGCGTGGCCGGACGGCGGAGAACGGAGGCAGAGAAGTCCGGTGTCGGGGAGAGAGCACGATGAACAGTGATTTTGGGATTTTTCAGATATTTTGACTTTTTCAGATATTTTACTATTTATAGAAAAATTCAGATTTTGGAAATAACTTCAACATGTCATAACTTTTTCATACGACGTCCGTTTGACGCGTGCCGCATGTCTACGAACTCGTATTGTCAAGCTCTACGACTTTTGTGAGGAAACTTTCTAAAATTCACGACGGATCAAAAAGTCAACTTTTGACCCATCGAAACTTAATCGCTTTTCGGATTTTAACTCTCGAAATCAATTCCGACCTCGAGCAACAACTAATAAAAAGGGTATGAAATACGAAATTTCGTAAACTACCCTTCCATTAATTTCGAGGAATTTACACGAAATTGAATTATAAAAATCAGGGTTACTACATTCTACCCCCCTTAAAGGAATTTCGCCCCGAAATTCAAGCACACTACACCGCCAAAAGAGTTAAAAGCTCCTTCTCAAAATCAGGATCACCTTCTCCGACAAGGTTGCACTTATCAGGAAAACCTCCGCAAGGAAATCAACAACTCAGTTCCACACAACCATGTTGTTATAGAACTCCATCGCAAGCAAGCAGATCCTCAATAACAAAAACGTCAACCTTCCTTCAAACTACAACGCCTACAACACACACGCTCCCTCAGAATCTTCATAATAATCAAAGGTATACACCGCATTCCACAAACAGGAACCCTAGTGATGCATGAACAATAGACAATCAATTGAATTCATGTGTTGGAACTTTAAGAGTCATTAAGCTTTGGTATTCTACCTTAATTAAGTCAGTTTTTGGGAGAAGTATAGAGTCTTTTGGAATTCCTAGGTATTAATGTTGTGTTCCTATATATGTACCATGTACTAGAGGCCAAGGGAGACTAGAATATATGAATTTTCCCCAATACTTACTGTATTGATCTCTTTTTGGTAAGTGATTCCCAAAATCCTATCTTTTGGTTGAGTGATTCCCAAAAACCCCTATCTTCTGGTTGAGTGATTCCCAGATCAAACCCCATCTCATAAACTCTTTATATTTATCCTACATCAAGTGGTATCAGAGCAGGTGATCCGTTGCCTACTGCTCTGATACCAAGTGGTACCAGAGCAGGTGATCCGTTGCCTATTGCTGGTGGGTGCGTTTTCCTTGTAGCTATGATGGAAGAGATCTTGAGGCGGCTCCCCGCTCAAGACGGTGGAAGTAATTTTGGTGGTGGAAATCGACATTCATTCCATATCCCGGAAGAACAAGTTAGTTTTGACTACGAATGTTCAAATTCTATCTTTACTTTTTCACTCGATGAAAATCTGGAACAAGAAGAAAATAAGAGTGTCGTGGATTTTAGTAAGCCACCAATTTATGATTGTTGCTATGAGGCTTGTTGCTATTGTGTTATTGGTGATGACAACATTGGTGCCAATCATGGATTTTCAAAACCAAGGCATGAGCATGATTTAATCTCGGATGATAGTGATACAAATTTGGGTTTTGGAAGAATTACCTACAAGAAAGAAATTCACAGCTTTGTTGATTTTGTTGGGTTTGAAGTTTTCAATTTTCATATTCCCAAGATATTAATTGATATTATTAATCTCATAAAAAATGGTGGTAAGACTTTTGGGTTATTTGGTGTTCCTTACAAGTCAAGGTTGAGCTTCCTGGAAACTATGGTGTTCATGCTACTTTCAATATTGCACATCTTTCGTCTGAAAACTCAGGGACGAGTTCACACGAAGCAGAAGCGAATGATATGGGAAAAGACCAACCAATCAACCTGTGAGGATGTGTGGATTAGTGAAGAAGAATTGCATATGATTGACAAGGCTACTTGGGAACAAGTCTTCAAAACTCCAAACTCGAGGACGAGTTTTTTCCAAGAAGGGGAGATTGATGCATGAACAATAGACAATCAATTGAATTCATGTGTTGGAACTTTAAGAGTCATTAAGCTTTGGTATTCTAACTTAATTAAGTCAGTTTTTGGGAGAAGTATAGAGTCTTTTGGAGTTCCTAGGTATTAATGTTGTGTTCCTATATATGTACCATGTACTAGAGGCCAAGGGAGACTAGAATATATGAATTTTCCCCAATACTTACTGTATTGATCTCTTTTTGGTGAGTGATTCCCAAAATCCTATCTTTTGGTTGAGTGATTCCCAAAAACCCCTATCTTCTGGTTGAGTGATTCCCAGATCAAACCCCATCTCATAAACTCTTTATATTTATCCTACATCACCTAGGAGACATGACAAATCCCCCCTGAATCTCTACTAATAGCTAAAGTCGCAACAGGCGTAACCGCACTTAACCTTAACTTCACTTTAATAGTGTCATGTTTGATCACATACGACTCCTCCGGTATATACTTTCTCAACATCGAGACATGGAAGACATTAAGCACACCAGACATGCTAGGAGGTAAAGCAAGTCGATAAGCTGACTCCCTTACCTTCTCGAGAATCACAAAAGGCCTAGCATACCTTGGCGCCAGCTTTCCCTTCTTGCCAAACCTCACCACACCCTTCATAGGTGAGACATTCAAGAATACATGGTCACTAATCTCAAACTCCACCTGCCTTCCCTTCAAATCAACGTAGCGCTTCTACCTACTCTGAGCAGTTCGAATCCTAGCTCGAAAAATAATCGAAATCTTCTCCGTGGCCTCTTGGAGGACCCAAGAGTGCACTCTCACCAACCTCAGCCCAACAAACAAGAGATCTACACAATCTCCCAAAAAGAGTCTCATGTGGCGCCAAGCCAATACTAGAGTGATAGCTTCAATCAACTATAAGTGATCTTCCCAACTTCCCTTGAAGTTAAATGTGCATGCTCTCTACCTCGCGATTCCACAACACCAGGAACAAACAAACTAGTTCCTTTGAACACCTCTCGTCGACCTATTTAAGATATAAACAGGTTCAACGACAAGGACAGTAGTACCATAATCGATTCCATGACTCATACTCCATATATCCTCACAGCATTGACAAATGGACGACATTATGGCACTAACAACCAAGTGGGTACGTCAAAACGACATCCAACTCTGCTACCCTTTCTAAGATAAGGTCCAACATATAGCAATGTTGACCTTCCCTCTCCCACCACTAAACACACCAGAGAAGGGTGGGACAACCAACAAAATATGGTCACCGACCACAAACTTATCTGTCTCCACATCAAATCAGCATAGACTGGAGTGAAACACCACATGACCGGACATTTAAGAAAAAGATAAACATAATCGTCTAATGACCCAAGCTTTCAAAACACTTTAAAAAGGTCATCAACCTGAATGATACGACCCACCGCCTAACGATTCTTACCACGTCTTTAACGGAACGGCTCGAGTCACACAAGAGCTGTATGGCGTCATTCTGTCTCAAGAGGGAGAATCATCGCAAACAAACTTCCTCTAAGCTAGATGATCCTCTCAACCCCCCCCCCCCCATTGGGTCAAACTTGTATGCTCTAAGCATATCGATCGATACCTCATCCATCGGTTAAATGCATTAGTCAATAGTGACTAACATGCTGCACTCAAGACTCGGAGAGCCTTGCAACACTTTACATAGGCTTACCTCCAACAAGCCTAATATATCTTACCATCATACGAGAGTAAACCAACCTCACGCCTGGTGGTAAGCTACACCTCACTACTACTAGAGTCTCCATAGAACAACGTCAGGACTACATAGGAAATTCGGAGTCATGCTCATAACGCTCGACTAACAATAATCCTACTTCCATTCCGGATTAGATAGCGGCTTCAACATGCCCGCTGGTCTTTGGTGCTCTGCCTTCACCTGTTGACAGGTAAGACATTTGAACACATACGCTGCCACATCTATCTTCATCCCATTCCACCAGACTTGCCTACAAAGATCTCTGAACATCTTTGTGCTCCCTGGGTGGATTGTGTATCGTGATCGATGTGCTATCCGAAGAATCTCCTCTTTGAGGTCAGTACAATCCGGCAAGCATAACCTGCCCCTGAATTTCAACCCACCATCAGATCCGACAGTCCACTCAGATGGACACTCATCCATCATATCAGCTACTACTCAGCCAACTTTGCTTGAGAGAACTCATCATGTGCTTGACCTCGAATAATCTTGGAAATCAAGGTAGGCTGCACAGAAGCACTACCAAGGAAGGTCTCCTGCTCCCCATCGGGTGGTACAATGTCAAACTCAGATGCAGTCTCAAGCATGAGCCACTCTTGGACCATGAGCGAAGCAACCACACCTCTCAGTCTCATACTCAAGGCATCCGCCACAATATTAGCCTTTCCTAGATGATACTCCAAGGTGAAGTCCTAGTCCTTAAGAAGCTCCATCCATCTCCTATGCCTCATGTTTAGCTCCTTCTGAGAGAACAAATACTTCAAACTCTTATGATCCGAGAAGAGTTGAAACTTCTCACCATATAAGTAATGCCTCCAAATCTTCAAGGCAAAGACTACTGCAGCTAGCTCTAGATCATGAGTAGGATAATTCCTCTCGTGGATCTTCAACTGTCTAGAGCCATAGGCAACAACACCACCCTGCTGCATCAGCACACAACCCAAGCCCTGATGAGATGCATCACCATACACAACATAGTCACCCCCACTTTTTGGAATAATCAACACTGGGGCCGTAGCCAGTCTCGTCTTCAACTCCTTGAATGTCTTCTCGCACTCATCTGTCCATACAAACTGAACATCTTTCTTGGTCAACTTGATCAATGAAGAAGAGATACTAGAGAACCCCTTAATGAACCTCCGGTAGTACCCCACCAAACTTAGAAACTACGAACTTCTGTAGCCGTCTTTGGGCGATCCCAACTCATCACAGCCTCAACCTTGGAATGGTCTACCGAAACTCCCTCCTTCGAAACCACATGACCAAGGAACTTGACTTCCTTCTTCCAAAACTCACACTTCTCGAACTTGGCATACAACTTAGCCTCTCTAAGAATCTGCAACACAATTCGGTCATTACACCAACACGAAAGATTTATGTTGGCGTAGATCGGGGCATGTAGATCACGGCATAACCGCGTCTAAAGCACACGCCTTGCTATCATGAGCCAAGCATGCCTTACCATTATGACGCCAGTACCTACTCATCACAGTAGCACATCTCAAAAGCACTGTCTGCCTACTAGGTGCAACCCTAATAGTTCAACAGACATTTCAACTCTAAATCACTGGTGGTCCACCAACTCCTGCACCACTCACTTAGAGCCACTGGTGCACTACCACTTGTGGAAATACTTGTCCCTTCCTTCGAGACTTCTAAATGGACGCGATTACTCGTCACGACACCTGGAGCTCCTACTTAGATTCTCAAACACTGACCAATACAAATGTCGATGAGCGGCTAAAAAGAGTTACTCTCTGATCATCAGACTTGAGCCACGTCAAAACTCACGTGCTAACACTTCTATATCCCTTGTCCACACAAGCGACATGGTGAGGCCCGAACTCACCCCGTGACGCTAGTCGCTGAGCGCGAAAGGAGAATTCAATTCTCAACCGCTCCACTATCGATACTCGAAAGATGCATATCACAGATAATTCCCTGAACCTCTTCAAGTCGCGTACTAGTACTCAACACAAAATACCGACCACTCACGTACCTCAACTCAGAATAGTAGCATAACTACTATCCACGTTCCGATCTCGAAGTAATAAATTATATCTGAGGACTTCGAGAGCTCGATCACATGCTCCGCCAACGGAACAAGAAATTATCCCACCTCAGAATGAAACTACCCCTAGCTTGTGACCCTCTCGGTCCACCAAGGTAGGCAAGAACGACTATCAACTAGTTCTTCCCAAACATCGAAATCACTTAAACTCGATATAGAGACAACGCTCTATACTACGACGCAACTCCCTACCCCTTATATACCCAGTGATATACCAATACGAACAAGCATGATGGTAAATCCGCTGCAGTCGGACCATCTCTCGAAAGTACCAGTTACTACCAAATATGTAACCTTACGCTCTGATACCAACTGTCACGTCCCGAAATTTCGAATAACAAAAATCTGAAATTCGTAAACGTGATTAATCACAATTACACTCAAATACTTAAAAGTTATTATACAAATAACTAAGTATTACTACAGAGTTCACTGCGTGGCACCAAATACTCAGAATATTACATCAATAAAACAGGAATGTAAAATAGAGTCTCACGCTAACACTCAATATCAATAAAACCCAGCTAGACAAAGGACCCCACCTTCTAGCCACTCAACTCAGACGCCTCCTTCTGCCTGCTGTTCAACTTCTGCAGGTCTAACCCCTACACCATCAATTGGTGCACCGGGTTGTAAACAACGAACCCGGTAAGCTTTCAAAGCTCGTGTGAGTAAAACAAACAAGTTCATGATAAAAATAATTAAATCAACAAAGGAAAACACTCCCAACCAACCACGACTCGTATATTATAAAATTCACGATGCACAATCAACCAAAAGAGTAAGACTAGGGGCGCACTGACCAATGTCATTCCCCTACAAATCTCACAAGGCAAACAGACTAGAGCTCTAACTGATCGTAACCAATCACCCGGCCAAAGGCTTGGTTCCCGATATATTTGCCTGAGGATCCCCTTTCGCCACACAGGAGGGATCCTAACCGCCAAACATGTAAGATCTCCTTTCGCCACACAGGAGAGATCTTACACTAACCGTTGGTTTCCATACCAACCCACACATACTCAATTATGACAATTTCATAACAAAATAATACACCCAATCGCAGACTCACAATATATATATTTCACGTAAATATATATATATATATATATATATATATATATATATATACGTAGACATTCACTCAGGAATAGTCCACTAATACCAACTATAGTCATTGATCGTAAAATACATTTAAAAATCATTTTTATATTAAAGCCATTTTACTTACCAATGAACCGTAGTCGATCAAGTTCATTCAATTTAAAACAAATAATATTTTCATAAAACAATTTCACATTTAACGATCCATTGCAATAATCAACTCATATTAAATACAAACATTGTGAGGTTTACTCACCTTAATTACTCTGCTGCGTCTTCAACCTCTCAAGGGTGAAATACTCACGCATGGTCAATCACCTACACAACATGATCGACACTTAGCATCTGATTCGAATAAAATATAATACCAATCGCTCCGAACACTTAACCCTTAACCCCGAGGCTTGCCAACACGCGACAAACCTCCCTCGGAACCTCTTAAGGCTCCAAGACAACCTAGTCGACCCTAGGATTGAACATCAAGCCCAAATTCTAGGTCGATACGCACGTAAATTAATAAACGTGTAAATAACGGATTCAAAAGGCATAACTCGGTCATACGGCGATCGAATCACGCAAATAATATATCTTCGCGCTCGTACCGACGAGCACAATACAACAGGACATCCCACTGTCCCAGAAACTCACAGACGCGCCGCCACACGCCGCCCAGAGGGGCTGCACGTGGGCCCCACGCGCCGCCACCAAAACCACCCCAAAACCTGCAACCAAGGCCACCAACAGGAAGAACAAGGTTCAAGGATTCGAAAGCTACCTGGACCACTCGAAGACAAGGCCGGAAAGTGGCCGGATACGGCTGGAGGAGGACCAGATACGCCGCCGCGAAGGGAATCGGACCACCCGAGCTCCGCCGCTTCTCCCCTTCGATCTGGACCTCGAGACCGGCACCGACGTGCTCAGAGGAAGGAGACGATCCAGAATATGTGCGCCTCGAGCCCCGGCTCGGTCTGGGTCGCGAGCTGCTCCGCCGCCTAAGGCGGCTGGACCTTTCGGGCCTCGCAGCGCCGCGCACAGGCAATGGCTCCGGTCGTGGCGCAGCTCAGACGGAAGAGGAAGTCGTGCTGAGCATTTCGGTGGGTGGCACGCCCCGTGGCGTGGCCGGACGGCGGAGAACGGAGGCAGAGAAGTCCGGCGTCGGGGAGAGAGCACGATGAACAGTGATTTTGGGATTTTTCTGATATTTTGACTTTTTCAGATATTTTACTATTTATAGAAAAATTCAGATTTTGGAAATAACGTCAACATGTCGTAACTTTTTCATACGACGTCCGTTTCACGCGTGCCGCATGTCTACGAACTCGTATCGTCAAGCTCTACGACTTTTGTGAAGGAAACTTTCTAAAATTCACGACGGATCAAAAAGTCAACTTTTGACCCATCGAAACTTAATCGCTTTTCGGATTTTAACTCTCGAAATCAATTCCGACCTCGAGCAACAACTAATAAAAAGGGTATGAAATACGAAATTCCGTAAACCACCCTTCCATTAATTTCGAAGAATTTACACGAAATTAAATTATAAAAATCAGGGTTACTACAATTGAAAATCATGCCAATAGTACTATCAAACACCACATGAATACTAAGAAAGATTTATAATCATAATATTACTAACACGTACGTACATAAATTTCTTAAGTATATATATTGAAAAAATTCCAACAAATAAGACCATCAGACAAGATAAATATATAATTAACCAGCTTCCAATTAAAGCTGGTCCACATCACCATGCCAGTGGATCATGAAACCCTCCCATAAAAGCTTACTTCAGCAACTGTAAATCCAAAATCCCCTACAAAATCAGAGAAAGCACACAATTTAATCATCTGTCAAACAATTTTATGAAATAATGAGTGAATGATCAACCAGCAGGATGAACAGTCTTTTATTTCTGCTTTTTTTTTTAGACAATAACTGAAGCAAAAGTCAATATTAAGAGGTGAGCAAAAATTGTTTAGTTGCTTCCTCGAATCGATCAGTATCACAAATAAAAGTAATACATAACATAATATGTACTAAGAGGTGTACTTATTTAGGACACAAAACTGTCCAATGTTTTGCATATATAAATATAGCCAAGAGAGGAAACCAGCATTGTTAAGCATACGGGTGATTTGACCATTTTTGTTTCTGCTTGGGATGCAGCACAGAGTGAGAATATAAACAAAGGTTCCTACTAACCTAAGAGACTCCAAGTTCATTAATGTCAAAAATAGCTCTCTTTTGATATGCAAAATATAATAGGACCCTATGTCAAGAAGCACAACAGATCCCCCTGGAATACAGCAAACAAAAATTTAAGAAATTCCACATGGTGAGGGGAGTTAATGCCTGAAAACATATACTCTCTAGCTATGACAAAAATGGAGAGTTGACATAAATATGGTGAAGGATGTCGAGTGCAAAAGCACATATCTTGTATAATGATCAAAACCAAAATAGTCAATATTGCATGCTAAGGGGCGCCCAAAGGAACCATTTCCCAAACAACAGGATGTTGGACATTACTTCTCTGAGTACCCTTTAGTGCTGACTAAAGAGTACTCAGAGAAGTAATGTCCAACGTACATGAACACTTTACACATAATGAGTTGTGTAGCAAATGAGCCTTCGATACTTTCATCAAAACCATATAACATCTTTTCATGGAGATTTGATACAGCACACATTGGTTCAATTTACTACAATACAGGACATGAGGTACTGATTCAGAACTCACATGCTCAATTCGAGTTATAACTTCCAAAAGCATCTAAACATATATAGACGCCCAGTATCTCATTTGAAGTACTACTAACAAGGACTGATGATTTATTTAGTAATTCACTTCGATCAGTTATTTAATTATTCTAATATCTCTGAATTGGAGCAGCATCGACCAACCCTAAAGCCATATATGCCTACAAACCATGCATCTAATGTAGAGATATCAGTCAATTGTAATATCTTCTTGAGTTCAACTTTTTACAAATTCCTTCACTCAGCCTTAGTAGAAAAGAAAGTTTATATGGATGTGACCACTTGAAAGTAATGAATTTAAACGTATTAGAACTAGCAAATTAAATGATTTACTGAACAAATATTTTCTATTAATTTTTATTTATAGAATTTTACAGAAGTTTCCATGAATGACTCCGAAAACTCAAATGTATCTTGAATATTCGAATGTATACATACAATTTACCTAAAATGTTTGTACTTAATTCTATACTGACGAAAAGAGATACTTGTACATATTTATGTCGATCTTTCAAGTCGTAAGCGACTATTATGCATTACCATAGTAGGAATCTCCTTGAGCCAAACCCTGAGATTAAAACTCTAAGCGAAACGGTAACATTTAACTCTACGCTGACGAAACGAGCTCAGTACACAAATTTCTGTCTTCTAAGTCATAACCAACTATATATGCACCACAATAATAGGATGCCTTATAAACCAAATCCTCAGATTAATCCCATAAGATTGATAGTCTACATCAATATATGGAGTCTTTAGCCAATAATTGTTGTGGATGACTGATCGATGTTTCTATTACGTACGATCGAGAAGCTGGTCAGCCGTTGTTTTATGGTGTGACTTGGCTGTCCAGTTTCGTCTTCAGTATATATATTACGATAGATAGATACCAACGTCGGGTTGAACCTACAACGTACAGCAAGTTTGCAACTACCGCGCGACAAGCCATCGAATATCATATCTCCTTGCAAGTGCTAGAAATGTAGGCCTCGATCAAGTTAATTGATAACATATTGCTGCCATAGATCGATGCTTGAGCGCAGTGGAAGCTGAAGGTAAACGTCCGAGGGTTTTTCCAATTAACATATATATAATAGAAATTCTTACAAGCCAACAATGTATAATCACCACTAAAATATTCTAGCAAAACATTCTAACAAAAATTGTAAATCCTGCTGCATGTGCAGTCAACCAACTACTCATAGGATTGAAGAGTCCACCCACTGTTGATTCTTTTGAAATACGAACACAAAAAAGAGAATAAACATAAATTTCAATACAGGTTTTTGTAAGATTTTGGAGGAAATTAAACTGATATTTAATAAATCTTTATTGTTATTATAGAGACTATTGTGGAATCTGTGGGTTTTTAGTAAAATTTACGGTGTATTGAATTATTGATGCATACAACTATTTTTCTACTTGGATAATTGTAATAATATTTTTGGAGAAAAAAATTTACATGCTTGCATTCGTAGTAGCAATGCTCATCCATGTAAAATCTTCATCAAAACTTTTTTCTAATAAAAATGCTAATGAAAAAATATTAGTTAAAGCCACTTATGCATGCGTTCTTAATTAATGAATACAAAAACGGAACAATAATAAGTGTGACTTATCATCATGTTATCATCCCATATTGATGCATTTAGATGAACATATGATTTAAGAGTCCACCTCTTTGATTCTTTAAACAGCGAAGATAAGTATAGGAGCCAAAATAGAATTCAATAAAAAAATTTGACAAGATTTTAGAGGAAATTGAAGACAAGTATAGGAGCTGAAATAGAATTCAATAAAAGCTTTTAGTAAGATTTTAGAGGAAATTAAACTGACATTCAACAGCTCTCCATTATCATTTTGATTCAAGGAAAATTAGTGACATACCAAAATATTAGAGAAATTTTTGTATGTTATGACCAAACCATGTTTGCTAATTGTAATTGGTATTTAGAAGTTTAATTGAAATTCAATTATTTAGTTACTATCGGATAGAACCTTTCATATAACTATGCAGAAAGCAACCATGTCTCAAGCAACTAACATGATGATTTCATCTATGTGGGGATTTAGAAATCGAAATAGATTAATAAGGAATTAATGATGGGGGTGACTGACATATCTAATTGATCATATAAGCTATTAAAAATAGATGATGAGGACCAGGTCCAGACAATAATTATTGGGAAAAGTAAGGAAGATAACCAATAGTTTTTTCTCTTTAAGGTATCTACTGTATCTTTTTAATTTTAGAAAATAAAACTCATGACACAAGCAACTAAACAGCTTACAGCTTACATATATGAAACATGAAATAAGAAAGTAAAATAAGAGAATACTTGTTAAGTACTAATATATATGGTCACTGGATGATTGACAAAAATTTAAGGTCAATAGTGGTTATAGTTTCTTTGCTTATGATTCTTGAACCTACGATTATTCCTGTTAAATAATCCAGACTCCTGCCTCTGTGTTTTGGACGGTGTGCCATCACTCCATCAGTTCTCCTGTATGCTCCAACGTTGACATACATAGTTCAAAATGACAAACGCCGGAGCAAGTTGATCCATGCCAGGTTCAAACTGTTGACATGGCACTAAGCACGACAACAGAGTTTCTTGTATGCCAGTCATGGTGATGACTTGGATAATTTGGTGCACACTTGTGCATACACTTTTTAATAAATGCAAAATAGGAAGACTACTACAACAAAAGACTCGATCAATACATGGTGCATTAGCATGTATTGTGCTTTGATTGGGAAGGGAAGCAAAAAGAAAATGAAGGTATTGCAGTGTGCCTCAAAACTGTTGAAGAGAGTTTCACTAACAACTCGCCATGTCGTCTGCTTTGGCAGAAAAAAAAAATCAGTCATTATACTTGGACAGGATGGTTAATTGCTCCCCCTTTAGAATGAGTCTGGATTATCAATTTGACTTCATGTTGGTGGCTGCCATGTCCCAGGCTTGAATGTTTGACCAGATCCTGTTGGCTCTGTAGAACTGCAAAGAAGTTCAAGAAAGCAGAATCAATAACATAACACACTCCAGGAATTCTTTGCAACTTATCAAGACATAATCTTATGAATTTCGGGCTGCCTTCTTTTAAGGTTTCAGAGCAAGAGGAATTTTCACATTGCTATGTTATTCAAGATTTCAAGTAGGACATACTCTTGTTTTTCTGCCTCTTTCTCTTTGGAAGTCCTGCAAACAGAATAATGCAGACATGAGACAATAAAACTCTTTTGAGAGCTGTTAATTGATCAAGTATGAAATATGAGTCAAAGAACAGACTGGTGTGGAGAGGGTAGGATCAAGCAGAACATTGATGAAACATATCTATGAACAACAGAATGTACTCCCTATCAAACCAGTCAACGTAAAGCAACTTGCATAAGTACTTTGACTCTCAGCGCAAGTGCCTTAGTTCTAATATTTATAGGTCATAACGTGTCTGTTTGAATCTTAGGAGACCTACCTAACTCCATCCATCTCATTGGTTTCTTCCTTGTGTTTGTCACCTTCAAAGATAGACAAGATATAGATAAGTTGAGAACCAAAACAACTTGGCACAGTCTATAAAGGAACACCAGATATACATTCAGCAGGATAATGCGGAATAAAGATTCTACAATTTGAAAGATAAGCTGAAAAGTAATATCCTGATTCTAAAACTGTTGCATTTTTCACAATTTACACTAAGGCAACAGTCATAAATTAATATATGATAATAGAATACCAAATAAGGATACAATCTGACAAAGATACTCAAAACAAAAATCTCATTCTAGCCACGGTTTGTTTCTAGGAAAATAAATAGTTCAATACCTTCTGAGGACCCAGGAAATTGGCGAATGAAACTTTTCAAGTCTGGACCTCCTTTACCTATACACATGGAGTATAAGAAAGCATTTATCATTGCATGGGCATGACATTAGATAGACCACAACACATTCTCATAAGAAATTTACCAGTATTCACAACTTTGCATGTAATGCCTTCTCTTGCTTTTCTTTCCTCTTCTTCTTTCTTCAGAACTTTTGCAAAATTAGAAAAATAAATGTTTAAGAAATATTGGTTAAAGAAACAGCTGAATCAACTCATTCTCATATATATCTTCTGTTTCCCCTATCTTTAATATATATATAACAGATATATCCTATGGTTGTATCCAATTTCTAACTATCCCATGCCCATTTACGAGATGATTTTATAAATTCACAAGGTCGACACTAATTTTGTAAGGAAGTCCAGTTTAGTACACTTACTACTCTATCATTCAAAAAGAGCCATAAAGTAGCAGCAGAAACTAAATGAATTTTTAAATATTGATAATAAAGATACATACGAGCAACATTTTGGCGGACACGTTCACGCTTTGCTTCTAGTTCTATCATTTCCTGAAGAAATAGAAAATTTTGTCAAATGACAGTATAAATCTCTTAAACGAGAATCACATATCAATATTACATCAAATTCAAGAAAATGAGAACATGGTATTTTGATATATTACATATCAATAGATCTAGATGTACCTCTGCCGTTGGAGCCTTTTTTCGCTGCCCATTGAGCCAACATATCCATTCAACTAAAATGATAGAATGGCAGTCATCAAGGAAGTACAAGAAACAAAAGCCAGAGTATGAACGTATGCATACTTGTTCAAATAAATGTGCAACTCATATGTCTATACGGTTAAAATATATATATTAATAGGCAGCTATCTCATAGTTCAACAGCTAAAAGAGAGTACTTGCTGATTCAAGGAATTTTAGAAAAATAAACCACGTGAACATATTAAGCTAAAAGAAATTACCTGGAACAGAGGTTGGGTCCTCCTCTCCCTTGAAAACCACCCATCTTTTTTCTTTCACTAATGCATCAAAAAGAACGAGAAAACAGAGAGACAACGTAAGGAGTTTGAATATAGTGAAATGGCCACATACTAATAATAACAAAGAAATTCAAATACAGATTTCTTTATTTGATAGTATATCACATGGACTTCCCCAAAACTACCCTGTAAGAAATTACATCACTGAAGACCAGACTCAACAATGAATCATTAGAAAATCTAGTACTTGGTATGCAAAAAAAAAAAAATGCTCAGCTGTTCACCACAAGAAGAACAGGAAAAAGAAAATGTATTACAATAGCTATAGTGGAAAATAGTTAATAGGCTTAATAGCTTTCATGTGTCCGTAATCCATATTGTCATTAAATCAGGATTAGGCATATTGTATATATCATGATATCACTGACGGAAAAAATCTCTTCCATAAGCAGGAATCATAGAGAAAGAAGTTAAAAGCACTATTTTCGAGAAAGAACCAGGGCAAAATGTACGGGATTAAAGCTCTGTCCTCTGTGGATTTTCTGTTGCTATATTCTATGAAACTGAGGTAGATGTTAGTTCAGTCAAAACCATTCAGGGAGTTTTGGATAGATTTGCTAAAATGGCTGCTTTATGGAAATCACACAGTGCCCTTTTCTCCAGCATTAGGATCATTGCCAAAGACAAATTTTGAGTAAGATAATCTTCAAAATGGCAGTTGCCCTGTTAAGTACTCAAGAGCAGCTCTTACTTCAGGCAAGCTCTCCTATAAAGATTGCATCCTCACTAGGCTCTTATCTTCATTTTCTACAAGAAAGTTACAAAGAGAACTGATGAACAAGTTGGATCATTTTAAAGTAAAGGTCCCGCTACTGGTATGAAAGAAGAATATTTCTTAATGGATTGTGTGTAAACCCAAAACAGAAGGTGGTCTGGGACTTGGAGATTTGAACAAATCACAATTTTAAGATACATTTGAAGGTTAGAAATGGTTTTCTGTGGTTGGGTTAGGTAATGAGTCACGTACTGCATACAACAAGCTTTTCAATGGTCATCAGGATAAAAATATGATATTTATCTAAATCATCCTGCTAGAAATGCTAGGAGAGCTTATCTCTGGCTCGGGGGCTTGACTACTGACATTAAGTGGGGACTTCGTATATTGTTTTGGTAGAAAAATTATTTATCACCAAGCTACCTCTATAAAATGCAGCAAGATTATTATTCCTGAACACCAGCGATATCTGAACCTTCAAGTGAGTATTCAAGCTCACTGTGCTCTAATATCTCACAATCATTCCATTTAAGACCACGTTTCCTAGATTGCGTCTAACACAGGAGTTAATAGAGGTACTAAAACTAGCCATCAGTGTTGTCTGCAGGGGATTGTGTGGTAGTATCTAGACTAATCCCAAAGATCAACACAGGTTACTTAAGTGGTGAGGCCAATGGTTTTCTCCCGCGCAGTCTGGGGTTTGAACCCCCTCATTGCACCTAGTTAGCTATTTGCTATATATTTCTGCCTCTTAAATATTGTCTCAACCAACAGGAGTCTCAGTTTCAAGCCGGAGTCTGCAAAGCTAAAAATTTGGCAATACTTTCAGTATGAGGCCACATGAACAGGACAATGGCTGATTTTCCTACTGTTATCACTATATTAGGTCCGAATGGATATATCCAATTGATAGATGCAGCAAAAAAAATTCATAATGGGGCGTAAAAGATATATCTACTCATACATACAACATTCGGCTCACATTCACCGGGTCTCGCAATGTTAAAGATCCTTCTGCAACTAAAAGTTTTGTTTTCGCAGTGGCACTTTTCTCAGATAATGTTTATTACTAGTTCTGAGTTCTGAGGGCTACTTCCCCCTTAAACATTTGTGTTCTGTAATGCTCTATATTCAGCTATACTTCTGTTTGTTATGTGCTTATTCCTTTCCTAATGATTTCATAACTTTCTATAAACCCCATGAAGCAAAAGTGAAGAGCAATGCACTATAATCAAAACCCAAGTAATATACAGCACAAAAGTGACCAAAACTATAATCTGAACAGAACCCAAGAACCAAATTGCAACAAAAAAAAGCAAAACACTTACAGATGCCGTCGACTTCATCGTTTCTGGTGAAGTAACGGTTGCCGGCTTTGTCCTTCCCGACCATATTCCCACTCCTGAACATCCCAGCAATCCTCCCCAACCACTTCGACATTTCTCTTCCCCAAGAAAAATCAATCACAACTTCAAATGGGCTTCCACTCTTGCCTCCACCAGCATCATCCAATCCACTGTTTACGACAGCCGCTTTGCACTCTTCAGCTTCATACAACAAAAACAAATTCCTGGGTTTTTCTAATGCCTCACTGCTGCAAATGAGAGAGAGAGAGTAATGACTTGTGAACTCACCACACACGAAACGACAAGTCGTTTTTTGTGCATGACAAAACCTATAAAACAACCAAACATCATTTAACTCCCACTTCATTTCCTTTTCTTCTTTATTGACTGGTCGGACACACCAGGGTTTAAGCCTCGCCGGAGAGTCCACCAGTCATTGTAGGCCAAACATTATGGTTTTGCAGAAATCCCAATTCCTTATACAAAATTTCAGTTCCGATGGAGAAAAGTTTTGAACTTTTGTAAGCAAAAACAAAGAAAGTTTCGAACTTTAAACCCATATGTTCAATCTCTGCAAAACCCATAAATCCAAATCCAAAACCCAATGTCTCTCTCTATCTGGGTCTCTCCCAAATCATCATTTCTCCAAAACCCTAATCCACTTTCCCCCCAAATCTCACCCCAAACTCGTAATTCACGAACCCAACCAATCCATTGTGGTCTGCGTGAGCTCCGAGAGCGAATTGACTCCATAAAAAGCACCCAGAAGATCACAGAAGCCATGAAGCTCGTCGCCGCCGCCAGAGTCCGGAGAGCCCAAGAAGCAGTTATCAATGGCCGACCCTTCTCAGAGACCCTTGTGGAGGTTCTATACGACATCAACGAAAACCTCCAAGGTGAAGACGTTGACATTCCTTTGACTAATGTGAGAGCTGTGAAGAGAGTAGCCATTGTTGTTGTAAGCAGTGATAGAGGTCTGTGTGGTGGTTTCAACAATGCATTGACTAAGAAAGCGCAGAGTCGAATTGGGGAGCTGAAGAAGCTTGGAGTGGAGGTGGTGTTGATTAGTGTTGGGAAGAAGGGTGGTGCTCATTTTATGCGTAGGCCGGAGATTAAGGTGGATAGGTTCGTAGAAGGAGGGGTGTTTCCAACGGCGAAAGAGGCTCAGGTGATTGCTGATGATGTGTTTTCGATGTTTGTTAGTGAGGAGGTTGATAAAGTGGAGCTTGTGTACACTAAATTCGTGTCGTTGGTGAAGTCGGAGCCGGTGGTTCAGACATTGCTGCCGTTGACACCTAGGGGTGAGGTTGTTGATGTGAATGGGAATTGTGTTGATGCATTGGGGGATGAGATGTTTAGGCTGACTAGTAAGGAAGGGAAGTTGGCATTGGAGAGGGGGACTGTGAAGAAGAAGAAAGAGAGGAAGGGAATGTCGCCGCTTATGGAATTTGAGCAGGACCCTGTTCAGATTCTTGATGCTATGATGCCTCTGTACTTGAACAGTCAGATACTGAGGGCATTGCAGGAGTCAGCAGCTAGTGAGCTTGCGGCAAGAATGAATGCTATGAGTAATGCCACGGATAATGCAGATGAGTTGAAGAAGACTCTTTCGAGATCTTATAATCGAGCAAGACAGGCAAAGATTACCGGGGAGTTGTTGGAGATCGTTGCTGGAGCTGAGGCGCTAAGAGAGTCTGAGTAATCTCTAGATCTTCCTCTTCTTTGATTATGTTCTTTATGTGCCATATTTTTCATGGTAAAAGTTTTGTTACGCACTCGTATGTCAACATGCTTATCCCTAGAGTTTCTTAATTGTCATAGTTCTCTGAGTTACTATGTTGAGAACTATATGATGAAAAGTTATGGAGATATCTCAATCTAGTTCAGGGGTGCTGCAATATTTCTATGTTTCCTTGTTCAAATCGTTGATTATATAAGGTATTGCTAGGAGGCGGTACAGATTGTGTCACTGAATTCAAACTAATTCTTAAACCAAGCCCAAAACTAATAGGAATAATAGATGGTTATTTCTGGCATTTGTAACTTAGAGTCATAGTTGAAGTGGATCGGTGTCTCACATCTATTTCATTACCCAAACTTACTATTCCTATGAAAAATTCTTGCTTAGGTATATCACTCGGAAAAAAAGGCAGTGCTCACTTCGTTATGCCAGAATTTTAGCATTCAAAGTAGTAGTGAATCTTGGATTGTGTCCATTGATTAGCAGTATGGAGTTGCAGACAATATCAATAGGCACAGGTATGTACCAGTTTCTTCTGTGATTAGAAAATCATGGTAGAGTATCTCAATCAGGAAGTCGAATAGAATTTTTGACCTTCTTGGCGGGGAATTCATCAGGAAGTTATGATTGGAAATTAGAACTCAATTGCTTAGGAGCCTATTAAGCCTATCTGCACTCTTAAAATATGCACAAAAATTGACTTCTGTAATAATTTATCTGCTCTCGTTTCCTTAATTTTCACAGCACTGTTGATGGTGACCGTGGAGTATATATTGAAGCCATCTTGGGTAATAATATAACTCTTAGGCTGCTTTCTAGAATATATGATCTTGTGAAGTTCTCCTCCTCCTAATATAAGACATTAAAAGATACGTTCAAATATATTAGGATACAAAACTAACGTCATTTATGAGTCAGAGTAACGCGATAAAAATTCTATCTTTTACTTGGTGGAATGCTAACTTTGAATCTGTCTATTTGAACATTTTCCTCTGCTGTTTGAGAAATCCAAAAATGACAGCAGTAAAAGTTTTCCAGAGACGCACTGTTCACATTTGACAGCACAAGAAAACTGCCTAGAATAAGGTTTGCTCAAGCTTATGGTGTAATTAGATTGTCGGCTTCACACTTTGATACCCCACTGCGTAACTTTATGGCCACAGCTCTGGTGCACTACACTACTGAAGTGGAATTTCAGTAACTCTGGATCTGGAAAACTTTCACTAAGAATCTTGAGAATATTTTCGTAAGATTCTCATTGCATTTGAACTAATCTTTGAAGGTTGTATCAGTGAAAGGCATTGAGAAAGTTAGCTGCCCTTTTGTTGTGCCAATTAATCTGTTTTCTTCCTTTGAGATCCTATTTTGGAGCCAAATGCTTTGAATGGCTGCTTCACAGTAGTACATGTGGGTCAAATTGCTGTACAATAATAGTACCTTCCAAGAAAAAAGGTTTTCGCTTTCATTGTACAAATTTGTCTTCATCCATTTGTTTGATTTCTTCTTCTTCATTACATACATCATTCTTTTTTGTCTTCCTCAAAATGTCCTAGACGGCTGGAATTTTTCCACAACACAACTGCAAATTTTCTTTTGGATCTCCCTCTCTCTTTTAGGATAGCTTTTATATGTATATAATATGATTTGCATGCTTTCTCTATATCTTTTGCGGCTGATGCAGATCTCTTTTATCTTTAATATCATTTCTTTGTGTTCTCTTTTGTTACACCTTTCTCTATTTCTCGACAGTAACTGAACTGTGTGCCGTAAAAATCAAGATTGGTGGTTACTGGCTTACTGCTACAGCCTATACCACCATTACAGGCTAAGTTACAATTTAGACTGAACTTTTTTGTCTTTCTCTAGTATGTAAGTAGCCCTGGAATAATTGTGTTTAGATACATAGGACGGAAGAAGAATAATAAATAGTAATTTCAAAGTTGTCAATGCTCCATGAATTTATGTCTTTGACTCAGCTGCCTGAGTCACAACTATTGACTCTCTTTCTTTAAGAATGAAATTAAAATCTACAATTGGAATTTGTGTGGATTGTTTTCTAAGTTTAACATGTGCATATCTGCATTAATCAGGTTTGGAAAAACTCAGAAAAATGGGAAATACCAAATCTGAGAAGTGGCAGAAGGCATAGAAACGTTATTGTTGTATTAGAATATTTTTTGTACCAGAGTATATACGCCTACCACACGTTTGCAGGAAACTATAAACTGAGTTGATGACATAACTTGGCTGTTCCATTCTCAAATCCAAGTGGGATTAAAAGAAAGCATCCACTAGCAAGAACTAATCAAATCAGATTCCTCATTCCTTGACTGTCATTTGTTGTGTGCATCTTTTCTACTTCTTTTAAAGAGACTCTATCTCTAAGAGAAAACCTTCTATCTCTAATTAGGAAATAGCATCACCTTGGAAGATCCAAACTGGCAAGATAAGCTTAGAAAGAACTTTGTTTGGTCATTTTTCCTTTTTTATCATTTTTATATTTGAGGTGTATGCTTTGCTTACATTTACAAGGAAAGTTAATACATCCAATCTTACCATTCTCCTCCATAAGTCGGACTTTTTGGGGACCAAAAGTAATTTACATGAAAATCAATCAATTTGGACATCAACGAATGGCAGGTCTGTCTTTTTCATGTCACCTTTCACTGCCCTTTAGTTCCTGTGGCTGCTTGGGTTCTCCATAAAATCTACCTAAGGTGGAACTCATTCAATCATCTTCAGGTAAGGACCTTGTATAGAGAAGATATAGGATTCTTGACAAAACCATTTTGTCTTCCTTTTCCAAGTTTGGGAGAAGGAAAAGAAAAGACACCCATATGAATACACTCTCTCTTTAACTGAATTTCCATCACCAAGTTGCAGATATCCCTTTGGAATCTTGGAAAAGTTGTGGCTGGTACTTCTCAATCAGAGAAAGGTAGATTCTTATTTCCCTCATCAGAGACACCTTTATGGACTTTGCTTTTGGATTCTTGATAATCTTAAGAATATCCCTCCTCCTATCTTGAACTTGTATTCATGTTTTGGTTTAACAATTTCTTTTGTCTAGAGGTGAACCATATCTGAAATTCTGGTATATATATCACATACTTTTGTTATATACAGATAGGTAGGCAACCACCAATGGAGGATAGTTATCTATCAAGGCAGGGAAGTGGGGTGTGGAGGTCCTTGAGAGATGGAGATTTTGAAGAAGAAGATGTTTGGGATGTAATAAGAGATAGAAAAAACTCAAACACCATGACTGGTAGATCCAAGGAATCCTCAATTTCTGGTTCGAGGCGCGTCCCAACTGCTTCAAGGATGATACCGAGAGCTAGCGGCCACAATTATGGTACTGGAAGTAGTTATTGCAGCAGCAACAACACTTATGAAGGTAAAATTGTGCAACAATCGGCACCTGTTCACATTCCCAACTGGTCAGAAGCATATAGCCAGAAATCAAAGAAGGGTTCCCAAAATAGTTCATGGCATAATGAGCGTGACGATGCTTATGCTGATGATGAAGTCGGGGATCGTGATGATGAGAATGAAGCGGAGGAGGAAGATGAGTATGATGCAAAGGAACCCCCACATGAGTTCATTGCCAGGAGGCTTGCAAGGAGTCAGATTTCTTCTTTTTCAGTTTTTGAAGGTGCTGGGAGGACTCTAAAAGGGAGGGACCTCAGCAAAGTGAGGAATGCTGTTTTGACAAAAACAGGTTTCCTTGAATCATTGTGATTGTAGGAATCAACTTTCATGGAATCATGGAAGTGTTGCTATTGTCATATTATTTCTGTGTAGGGGTTTTTGTGATTGTTGCTTAGTCAGAAATTGTCTTGTAGTTAATTGTCCAAGGTGCAAGAAATCAAAATTTAGTGTGTAGAATTGCCATGAAGTTCATCTCTTGTTTCCAATATTTGTATTCTAATTACACATTTTCATAGGTTTGACTGTTCTAATCAGGATTTAATGAAGGAATTATGCCACCCCCAAGATCACTAGAATAATGTTACTGATTTTCCAGGGTGCCACAAGGAATTACAGTCATTTGATGCAGATAAACATCAAGTCAGCAATGTCAAAACAAGAATGATGAAAAGCCTTATTGCCTTTGTGCAGTAGCACCACATCAGTATCACGAGTGATGAAAAGCATTTTTGCCTTTAAGGATGATAGTTTTGGACCACAGGGACACAGATCAGTGTGATTCATATTGAAACTGCTAGCTATAGTGACATTATGGTGATGCTCACTGTACCTTATGGATATGACAAAATTGACTAATCTTATTTGTCTAGTGGCAAGGGTAGGGTTGGCCCCAAAATAACATCTAGTTAATCAAGGTTAGGTGACATGATAGAAAAATCCATCTACATTGGCCAAACCAAAACATTTCTTTTATCTTTACTTGCATTCCATCAGAATTCGTGTTTAATCATCCAGAAACATCACAGTCGAAACAATCAACACTGTTCCCAGGTGATGATCAAAAAGTAATAGTCCCAATTAACAATCTTAGAAGCAATTTATTCAGAGTTTCGTAAGTTAATGTTTCGATGAATTAACTGTATCGATGGTGGCATATAATCACAAAGTAAGTAGTGACTATATTAACCATGATTAATTCAACATTCCTTACATAAATGTTTCGATATACTAGGAACTAGTTTATTATAACTGCTGTCTGCGTGAAGTTGGTCTGCTATATATGTATATACATAGCAAATTAGCAATAGCCAGAAGGTTGATTGGTGCATCAATAATTTAGTACTACTTTTCCCTTAGTTTATTCTATAATCTCTATAAAGATAATTACCTTTAGAATGCCACATTAACAATGGTAAAAGGGTTTTCACCTGTGAATGCCCCCAATTACTGTCACTGCTATCATCTGGCTCTTGGATCATATAGAACAAGAGCCACACCAGATGGATGAAGTTGGGAATTGACAGAGACATCTTATCAATATCATGCATGTTATAAAAATTGTCTCAGTAACTTTTTCTTTTCTTTAAACTTGATCTATTTGCTTTTAGAATAAAACAAATGGTTCAATCTCTTTCAATTCATGGTGCAATCCCTAAAAACTATGATAATGTTTAAAATCTGTTATTGTTTGATGGGATTAACTAGAAAACAAGCTTCCTTGAGGTTTCTGATCACCTTCTTTGCTGCTAATTATGTCCTAAGCTGGTTAATCAGTATACCACTTTTGACCAAGTGTTGTGTCTTATTAAGTCCCCAACCTTAATTATAAGCATGTTCACTGGTCAATTCTTTGGTTCTTTCTCAATTTTCTTCAATATATTGCTTTTCTTTACTGGCTAGTTAGTATTCAGTTCAGGTTATTTTCTTGAATTTTAACTTTCATTGCTGGTGGTGGTCTTCTGCAAGTTCTGATAGTCATTTTGGTCTGAACCCAAGCTCGTAAAAATACTTGAATCATTAAACTTAAAGGAGTACGTACGTGTGCATTACTCACTGAAAGACATACTCTTATGCATTTGTACCTGTATTAGACTCTAATACATTGCTTACTGCTATTCCTTTTTCATGTTATCTTCAGTTTTCATATCGTAATTTCTTCCAAGTTTTGAAGACATTTCCTTCGCAGCCAATGTTGTTTCTGTCTTTAGTTATCAAATACCGAAATCTAAGAATAAATACCATATATATTATTGATCGATCGAGTAGGTATACGATTAATTTCCACTACCAGATCGGACAGAATAGCCGACGAAAAAAATTTCGTCGACTATTCAAAATTTTCGTCGGGTATTCCTTCTATCGACGAAAATTTCGTCGGCTATTATTCGTCGATAAAACGGTGTCGGTAAAAATATACCCGACGACAATAACGAAATAGTCGGCCATTCCAAAGTTATCACCGACGAAAATACATTTCGTCGACCAAACCTTGGCATAATGCCCGACGAAATTCGTCGGATATTTTCACATATGGCCGACGATATTGTAAAATATAGCCGACGATCTCTTCTGTTTCGTCGGTTATTTGTTCTGAAATATATAATATTAATTAGTTATAGCCGACGAAACCGTCACTATTTAACATATACCACCGACGAAATAATGTCATTTTCGTTATGACAGTTATAGCATAAGAAATTTGGTAAAAATCGTCGGCTATAGGAGTGATAGCCAACGAAATAATGTCAATATCGTCGGCTGTTCTTACATTTTGGGGAAAAAAAATTAAATTAATTTCTAAATTACCATTCCAAGCAACCTGCAATTCACAATGACAATCCAACAAGAAACACGTTTTTCATTAATTATTTAATTTGTTCCATCCTGGCCACCATCCTGATGTCCATCATGCTCGTCATCCTGCTGAATGAACTCGGGAGCTCTCGGCATTCGAGGTTCATCTAACGGCTCAAACGGGGGCGGGGGTTCAAGGCCTTGTTGTTGTGCCGCGAACATAGCATACCACCAGTTTTGTTGGCCGGCGTAGTTCTGTCGCCGAATTCTCTCGCATTCAGCATGCCAACGCTCCATTTCCATCTAATACTGCTGTGTTTTGCGTTGTTGCTCCTGTGATCTCTGGAACTGGGCCGCCAATCTTGCATTTTCTTCTGCCAATCTCTGCATTTCCTCCTTCATCTGTTGGGTGTCCCCGCCTCCCCTCTTTTGAGCTCCCTTAGTGGTCTTCCGGACCCCTATTCCAGAACTTCCCAAACCCCGGCAGTAGTAGTCATTTGACCGTTTTGGGAAGGCTGCGTCGAATATCCTCGCTGCAGTTTGGACATTCGATCGGTCGACCTGGCTCAGGGCTTCTTGCAGATCTTCCTCTGAAATGTTCGGTTGTGTCTCCCGAACTACTGCCTGCAACACTTCTTCTTCGGCCCGGTTCACCCTCTCCTAATTGAACGGGAAAAAAAATAATTAATATTCTAACAAATATATAATTAAGTAAAATTAATAATTAAAATTTTAAAAATCGTAATCAACGACTTACAAACTCTTATGTCGCTAATGGATAAGTCTTCTTGAACGTCTCTACGTACGGGTTGCTTAAAGGATGATCTCTAAGCGCCTCCTCCTGATATTGTGAAAATGGCCTAGAACCACCATGATGGGGGGTTGTGTTAAGGCGGCGGTTGGCAGAGTTCTGCCGAGACCGTTCCTTCAAACAAATAATAAAATATTAGAAAAATGCATAAAAAAATATTAGTGTAATAATTATAAAATAATTAAACTAATAATTAAAATATTAACAAAATAAACATTTACAGTTAAGTTTAGTATTTACCTGCATAACTGGATTGTTGAAGTCTACTGTCTTCAACCAACGTCACTCGTACTCCCTGAACATGAACTCTCTTGGAGTACCCATATGACCATATTTGTCGTATTCGGTATAGTGGGTACGGAGCTCGTTCTTCCACTCTTTGAACCTACGGAAAAAACAAAAGTGCATTAGAAATATTATTAATATCATAAAATATTTCAAATTATAAGATGAGGAATTCCCAACGTACCTCGAGTTCTACATCGCATACGCTCAAGCCTGCTTGTCTTCGGCAATCTCGAAGTATGCCTGAAAGATAATATTTTATTAGTTTTAAAATTATAACAATACCGAAAGTTATTAAATATTACGATAAAGAAATTAAGTTTTTTAAATTACTCACCGGCGCCGCGTTGTTGACCTCCCTCTTGATCTCTTCCGGCACATCAGCCCACTGTGTCCACAACATAGGGACTCTATCCCTAATTAGTGCTCTCACGCAACCCGCGTAATCGCAGCGTTTTTTCCCCTTAACATCCTGATTAGGGGGTTCGTTGATCTGGATCCTCCCGCTGG
Source organism: Potentilla sterilis (assembly GCA_963682095.1). Taxonomy (NCBI): domain Eukaryota; kingdom Viridiplantae; phylum Streptophyta; class Magnoliopsida; order Rosales; family Rosaceae; genus Potentilla; species Potentilla sterilis. Next base: position 35,925,922 of record OY821759.1, on the reverse strand, counting down.
TCTCAACACTTTTCCTGAGCGTATCAAAACATATGACACCTCTCGTATTCCTGCTTGAACTGCTAGCGGCGGTCCCTATCACATAAACGACGATTGGTTAATAAAATTAAATATTAGTGCGTTAATTTTAATAAAATATTTAATTAATAAAATCAAATGTTACCTGAACTCGATGACCCTTCTGTCGACTTTCCTTTTAATCTCGCCGAAATCAGGAGCTCAGGTATCTCAAATGGCTCATAATGGTATGCCTCCGCAACACTCACGTACTGAAGCCTAGCAGGCCATATGGGCACACCACGCTCGTCGACCTCGGGTATGGCAGGAATGTTGTATGGCAGGTATAGCTGATTAGGGAGAGTAGGCCCCTCAGTAGAGTCAGCAGCAGACGGCGCAGGAATCGTCATCGGCTCCCGATGAACCTCAGGCTTACGGACCTGATGAACGTCTGGAGCTATGTCGTCCTGAAATAGCTGCGTACTACATCTCGGAGGATCTGGCCGGAGAGGGGGACATGAACTGCTCGACGGCCGCCCCGCCGATAAAAGGGTCTGGTGCCGGTTGCTCACACTCCTCCGCGGCTGGGATGAATCGATCCTCTGAGGCTGGCTGGTGGTCCTCTCCGGCTGACTAGGGGTCCTCTCGGAGTCTCTGGATCCGCCAGAACTTCCAGAACCCCTAGATCTGGAACGACGGCCTCCGAATAGCTGTCTAAATGCATCGGCCATCTGGAAACAAATAAATTAATACATTAATTAATATTAAATTATATTACATTAAATAGCAAATTCCAATTAATATAATAACCAATAATACTAACATATTTTAAAACATACTAACAAATTAATATTTATAATTTAACTAATTTTAAATAATACTAACCATTAACATAAATATAACCATTTATATACAAATATAACTATATATCATCATTAACATATATATACATACAAATAACCATTTATATAATTAGGCTACCAATTTATATATATAATTAATTTAACAATTTATATATAACAATTAAAATATACATTAACATATATATATATATATACAAATATGTGTATATATTAACAAATATATAACAATTTATATAATTAATCTACAAATTTATATATATAATTAATCTAACAATTTATATATATAACCAATATATATAACAATTTAACACACACTTAAATATCTAAATTATATACCTAAATTATACAATTAAAATAAATTGCAAAAAAAAAAAAAAAATTACTGAGGAGGAGGAGGCCGGAGGAGGCCGGAGGAGGGGAAGGAGGAGGAGGAGGAGGAGGAGGAGGAGGAGAGAAAAAATCGGGCTGACTGCGACTTTCAGCTTTTATAGCAGAGAGAATAGCCGACGATTTACAAGATTTCGTCGGCTCTTCTTTGAATGTCGTCGGCTATACTTTGGAAGATCAACAGCCGTCGGATCTGAGCCATCTAACGGTGGACAATAAAAATGCGCGGATCGCAGAGAGAATAGCCGACGATTTAAAAGATTTCGTCGGCTATTCTTTGAATGTCGTCGGCTATACTTTGGAAGATCAACAGCCGTCGGATCTGAGCCATCCAATGGCGGACAATAAAATGGCGCGGATCGCAAGAGTTTAGCCGACGAAATATAATTTTCGTCGGCTAAACTATAGGTTAAACCACTAAGTCAAACCTCTAAACGCTTAAAAACGGAAATTAGTCTAGTTAAACGACGGTTTCTGGCCTCACCTTCAACAAATAATAGTTTCAAATCAATGAGACGCAACTAATCATATAAATATTTTACAAAATTGATTTAACGAACGTCAGGCTACCCATAGGAAAACGAAAGTAAAAAACAGTTAACCGCAACATTCGGCACACATATTTTATCAGAACCTTGTCATTTTTCAACCGTAGACGTATTTCATTATTTCGGTCATATCTTATTTCACAACATTTTTACATTTGAAGAGTCTACGTATAGTAACTATTTGAAACTATACATTCACTTAAACACTTAATAAATAAGTTAAGGAACATTAGTGCATATGTTCTGATTTTGAATCTAAAATTTTAGAATATCTATTCCAACCGTCAGATATTACCGTTAAGATTAAATACATGTATGAAAAAAAAATCCAACTTCAGCTGACAACGTTAAAGGCTCGATCGGAACGGTCAACCGGGTAAGTTAAACCTCTAAACGCTTAGAAATGGTAATTGGACTGTCTAAATGACGTTTTTTTTGCCTGACCTTCAACAGATAATAGTTTCAAATCGATGAGATGCAACTAATCGTATAAAAATTTTCCTCAAAATATTTACCGAAGGTAACGCTACCATTAGGGAAACGAAGAAATAAAACCTTTGACCGCATCTTTCGACACTCAGATTTTATCGGAATCTTGTCATTTTTCAACCGTAAACGTATTTTATCATTTTGGTCATATCTTATTTCACGACTTTTTTCTGTTTGAAGGATGAAGCAATGGTTTATCGTTAGTGATAGATCTGAAAATATATAGACTTATAGCCGACGAAAATGTCAATTTCGTCGTCCAAAATTTCAAAAGTTTTCGTCGGCTAATGTTTCAGAGAAAGGCCGACGAAAATCCAAATCGTCGACTGAAATATGAATATAGCCGACGTTTTTTGTTTATACCAACAAAAAAACAGTATCGTCGGCTATGGTTAAACTATGGCTGACGATTTTGTTTTTCCACCGATGAAAAATAAAATAGTCGGCTATTCGTTGGAAGTACCGACGAAAATTTTAATTCGTCGGCCGTTGTTTTTTAATTTCGTCGAGAAAAGCCTTTTTTCTGGTAGTGTTCTAGTTGCCTACACTATACTTCTTGAATTTATTATTCATGTGTGAGGGTTGCTTTCTCAATCACAGTTAATCATATATATTTCATATAAGAGAGAGCAAAATAAGGAAGTATTCCGGAATGAATTTTACTAGTTTGATCTAGTGGCATAAGTCTCTCTAGAGTATGTGAGAGGTCGTGAGTTCGACTCACAACAGACTAATTATAGCATATCAGTTGTTTATTTAATATAAATAAATAAAAAAATATATTCTCAAACACTTATGGATTAAGCCTTACTAAGCATGTGCCCATACTATTAAGGTTATGTGGTTACATCTAAACCACACATGTAATCAACCCGTATTTAAGATTACTGCTTTGCCCTTATTGTCTTAGGATTTGCTTCTTTTTTACAAGTGACGATCGGGTGGAGCACTAGTGTTGTTCGACTCATTTTTTTGTCGTTTAATTTATGGTGGTCTTGAACAAATCGAAGGCTCAAAAATTCTAGGGGCTCTGATTTTTTGTGGATTCTTTGGTAAATTCCAGCGACTCCTGCCATCTTCTTAAGTGCATGAGCTTTAGAAATTTATCTACGTACTCTTCATTGATGTATATGGTTTTCGATTTGATTGGGTCATGATTAAGATGGGTTTTTAGGCGTTCTTGGTTGTGCTCGACATTACAGTGCGATCTTGTCGTAAAATTAATCAAGAATTTAGTGTTTATGATTGTTTTTGAGTACCATTTGGGAGTATGGAGCTTCAAGTACTCACTAAAAGAACATGACATGGCTGGTGAAGATTGTGTTTTGGCCCATGACAACTGAAATTTCTAAGTCATCAAAGAAACTTAAATTTCTGGGTTGCATATGACAATGTCAATGAGTTAGAGAAGAGCGTAAATTAGATGATACAATAATGCGGACAGGGTGTGTGCAAGGTTTCCTACCGATTCTTGCGGCCTCTTCCTCTGTATAAAGGCACGGCTTGGAGACAGAAAAATCATCACATCCAACACACAAACACAAGCTTTTAGCTCTACCAAATATTCTATTAAAAATCCTATGAAGAATAACAAGCCAAAAACACATAACCACCACTTCTAAAATCACCATACTTTTGCCGAAACTTCCTCCATCTCCATAAACTTGTAATTTTATAGTTTTACAACTCTATGTCTATGTAGGGTGTATGCTTTTATGTATCCTATTATATGTCTATGTATAACTTGGTTTGAATTTTGGTTTTGCATGTTAAATGTTGTTGTTGATTTCGTTTCTTGGTTTTATTTGTTAACTCTCAAATTTTGATTTCAAAGTGCTTTTAAAAGATAACATGTAAACATAATTTGTAGTAGAATTGTAAGTCTAGGTCTAGGGAAGCATGTTCATGTTTTAATTCTAAACTTTCACTTGGTTAATTCTTTGAACTCGTGTGCAACCGAAGGAAATGTTTAGATGCAATCGAAAGACCATGATTGTTGTCTAGGTGTTGAATTCACTTGTCGAAAATAATATAGATCAAGTATACGCTAAGTTGCATTATTTTGTGTTGTTTTCCTAGAGCTAGAGTAGTTCTTAGAAAGGCAAATGTTTGTGTAGTCCCTATACTTTTAGTCGGTCGTCTATTTAATCATTAAAGTTTCAGTTTCATCTAAATAGTCCTTAAAGTTTTGATTTTTAATCTGAAAAGTTCATTCCGTCAGTTCCCTCTGTTAGTGTAATAGGTGGCAGTTAAAAACCCTCCAAAAAAATATGAAAATTACCTAAATACCCTTGTATCGATTTTCTCTTTTTATTTTCTTCAATATTTATTTCTTATTGTTTTAACTTTATTTTTAAGAGATGTGAATGTATTTACTCGCCAAAGTCTATTTTCATTTATTTCTTTATGTCTATACCTAATTAATTTAACATAAATTAAAAAAGATAAACTTATTTTAAATAATGGAAGAAAGTAAAAGGGAAAACTAATTTAGGAGTATTTTGGTCATTTTACAATTTTTTGAAGGATATTTTACGGAGAAATGGACGGAATAGACTTTTCATATTAAAAGTTAGAACTTTACGGTTAGATGAAATTAAAACTTCAAGGACGGAATAGACGACTGACCAAAAGTATAAGGACTAAACAAATGTTCGCCCTTCTTAGAATTTGCATGTCGATGCGAGAAGAGTGACGCTTTACTTGTTAACATATCTCCAATTAAAAAAACTTTGTGCTTATTTGCTAGCTAATGAATGTGCTACATTGAATGTCATGTAAGTTGGTTCGTAAAAATATTAAGATTATACGCTGAGTTAATTCTAAATACTTAAGGAGTCTAGTAACGATTAAATGACCGATGAGACTCTAATTCGAATTGGAACTAAGTCGAGTGTAGGATATTTCGTGTTTGTTGCCCTATTCCTCTACTTTCGTTTATTGCATGTTATGATTGCTTTTGTGTGGAAATTTTGTGTGAAAGATGTCGATCACTTGTATATATTAGTTTATGTTGTCTTTAAATTTGTAGGAAGTAAAAATCAATTTCAAAACCCCCATATTTTCGTGTGAATATGTATATATGTGTATATGTGTGTTAATGTTTTATTTGATTGAGTACTCTTCAATCCCCGGACTTAACGATCCCTACTTATTCAATACTAACAATGACATTTTGTAGGGTTAAATTGCGTGTGAGTCCATTTGGTTCCCATCAACATTCGTCTGCCTATGCTTGAAACGTGTAGTCAAGTTTCCAAACACATTTGAAATTCGATTTGAGGTATGAGACTTTGAAGGATTTGCACACCGGCGGTCGAGCTAAGAGGAAGAATTGTCCTCCTCCAAATAGTTCATCGTCGTCATCGTCTTGCACCTGAGAGAGATCGATGATATCGTTGCTTGCAATTGCCAAAGATTGTGCGAAACTACGAGTTACCGCATTTAAGGTTGCCATGGAGTTGAGGTTTGTAGTACAAAGGAAGAAAAACCAGAAAACTCAAACATGTCGCGCGGCTGAGATGCTCTAGAAATAGGGTTCTAGGTTGAAGAGCACATGAGCGGCTCTACTAGGGTTTTTTCTCCCTCATTGAACATAGAATAAAATTAAGATTAGTTAACTGAAGTTTTTAAAGTCCAGGCTGTTTCCTTGTACATTTAATTAAAACATTGATTTCGCAATAAAGAAGAAGTAGTTAATAAAAGGCTAGCTAGAGTAGTCATTTCATAATTTCATTTTAAACTTATTGTCACGAAACTCATATCCATTTCAATCTTAATCACTATCACACCAATTTTGGACCAACCTTTCGGTAATCTTTTTTTTTTTTTTTTTTTGTTCAATTTTTAGATATAAATATTGTAGAGATCAAATCATTGGGTCTAACTTGCGTGTTTAAGGGTTAAACCTCTTTGGTTCTAGCTCATTGTTATAGATTTGATAGTCACCCCATGAACAAATAAGTAATTTAGGTACCATGTCGTATTATAGACTCGTTGGCACTTTTTAAGTGCATTATTCTTAAGAACCTCATAAGTTATCTTTTATTATCAACGATTATTCTTTATATATATATATATATATATATATATATATATATCTTATTATTAAAAAAAAGATTATGCATTTTTTTTTTAAAGATAAGATTATGTGTTCTTTGGTTACGTTGTTATTTCAGGGATCACTTGAGTCTGGCATTCAATAGGTGCGATATCAATAGTGAAACACCTCTCTGTCATGTTATCACGTCCTCATAGAAACGATTATTACTTAGGCCGCTTGATTAACATCTAATTAATAATATAGTGAACATTATAAGGTTGAAAAAAAGTGAACATTATTGTTCTTCAAAATATGTATCATCCATCATTACATCGATCCAAAAACAGAAGAGAAAAGTAAAATCTAAATTCTAGAACGATGTCTGCTCTTTGCTTCATCTTCATAGGCCTTCCATTTTGGGCCAGGAATTCACTGTGGTAATTGTAAGTAATAAGTGTTTTTCCTTTTCAGGTCGATCCTCAGTGGCAGCAACTGTTGAAGCTTTTTTCTTAACATCAGGAGAGGAGGGCACAAATCATAGGGGCAGTTAACATGTCGGCATCAAAATACGATCGACCAAACATTTACAGCTTCAGACACAGAAAATTGGAAATAAAGGCAACTCAAGGCCATTTATGTAATTTCAAGCATCCTTCAACTCCTGGTTGTTGTGTCTTTCTCACCTCCACCTCGCATTTCCAGCTCTCTTCTAACTACAATTTACAAGTACAAAACCAACACAGATAGAGACCCCAGCAAACCCAACAGACCAAACCTTTGTGATCTCAACTGCTATATAACTTGAACTAGCCAAAGCTTCATTCGAGTGTTCTTTATTCTTTGTGGAAGTGGGTTTGTTCACTTTTTTTCGATCTGGGTTTGGGTCAACGGGTGTGTTGACTTGGGATTAGTGATGGGTCTTGTTCTGAATTGATGCTTGGATTGGAGTGAAGAGTTGAGCACAATGGCTTGGAAGCTGAGAGGAGTAGAGCCAGCTTCAAGAAGCTCAGTGTCAAGAAGATGGACCATTTTGTTTTGCATTGCTTGTTTCTGTGCTGGGATGCTCTTCTCTGATAGGTAATTGTGCTTCTACCCAGATAAAGATTTAATCTTTACTTTGAATTTTAGTAAAAAATTTGATTTTTGAAGTGGTGTGGGCTGGTAATACCTATTTGAACTTGGTGAAGTGGGTTAGCTTGTTTTCTCAGATTAATTAGAGTTAAAATATGGTAAGTTTGGATGGTTTTTGGGTATCTTTCATTTGGGTTATGAAGGATGTTGGCAAAATTTGGCATCCTTTAAGAAGGTTAATGGGTGATGATTTTTTTTATTTATTTTTTTTGTAAAGGTTTTCTGGGTTTTGTAATTAAACAAATTTTGGTGTTGTGAATTCTGTCAGCATCTTAATTCTTAAACTTGTGATTAATGATGATGGTTGTAAATTTAATAGTGTTGTACTAATTAAGAAAGACTGTGTCGTGAAATCCTCTCTCTTTTTTATTTTGCGGTAGAATTGGGAATTGTGGGTTGTACTATACAATGAGAGGGAGATAGATCTGAATTTCATATGACAGATTCAACTAGGGAAATTTTAAGCCTCCATGTATATTACTATATTTATCCAGACATCATTATTCCAGCCTTATACATGAGGTTATGATTACATTTCTCTTAGTTCAGGAGTTATATGAATCATGACTCTGTTTCCCCTTTTCATTGATATCTCGTTTGTTTATCTGCCAATACTTCTCTTTCTAAATAGGACATGCTAGTCTTCTGCAAAATGACATACATACCCATAAGAATCATATTAATACTTGGAACTTTATCAGAATGTAATGTTGTGTATGCTAGATTTCAGTTCCGGTCTTGTATGATACTAATTAAATAAACTTTTGCTAACAGAATGTGGTCAGTGCCGGAAATCAAAGGCATATCAAGGACAACAAGGGTTGACGGTGACAATCTGAAGTTAGTATCTGGTTGTGATCCATCCATTGTGAGTGCATTACCTTTTCTTATTTGTTTATTTATCTTTCGTTAACCTAGACCTGTTGTTTGTCAAAAATTTTGACATGTTTTTCAATTCTTTTGTTTAGAAAGATGTAGAACAGGAATCAACTGATGTTTACGGGGAGGTTTCAAAGACTCATAATGCTATACAGTATGCACTTACTGACCTTATCTTATTCTTACTGATGTTGTCACAATGTCATATCTTATGAATCTTACAAAATGCAGAACACTGGATAAAACAATTTCAAATTTGGAGATGGAATTAGCAGCTGCAAAGGCTGCTCAGGAATCTATACTTAATGGGTCACCGATTGCAGGAGATCTAAAAATCTCCGAGTCCACCAAGAAAAGAAAATATTTGATGGTTGTAGGAATCAATACTGCTTTTAGCAGTAGAAAGCGTAGAGATTCAGTTCGTGCTACTTGGATGCCTCAAGGTTTGTTGATTGATGAACTATTTTCTTGTGTACTTTTAAGATTCGAAAGTTCCTGACCTTTTCTTTTATGTGAATAGGTGATAAACTAAAGAAGCTTGAGGAAGAGAAGGGAATTGTAGTTCGCTTTGTAATAGGTCACAGGTGCGTTTCTGAGTTCAGAGCAATTTTCTAGTTACACTTTTCCACTTGAGCTTCTAAAGACCGAGTGAAGGTGTTGTTCTTTAACAAGAAGATCATGGTGTCTAGTTCTTTGCTATATTGATCTTTGTCACATCAACTGTAAACCTTTTGCTCTTCTTTAAGGGAAAAATAAATAAAATAAAAAGTAAATAGAAACTATAAGGAAAAGGAACTGATTTCTCTTTTCTTGTATTGCTCGTTCCATTTCTAGTGCCACATCGGGTGGTATCCTGGATAGAGCTGTTGAGGCTGAGGACAGAAGGCATGGTGACATTATGCGACTGGTAGAGTTTCTATGTACTCATATAGTTCAGTTGAACTTTCTTTTTTTCCTGACAGAAGAACATTACAAACAATGGGAGGACATCAAAATACTAAGCGTACTTTGTCTTCTAAATTTTGTGTATGCAGGACCACGTTGAAGGTTACCTTGAATTATCAGCAAAGACCAAGACATTCTTTGCTACTGCTGTTACTTCATGGGATGCAGAATTCTATGTCAAGGTTGATGATGATGTACATGTGAATATAGGTAAAATCTAACTTTTGTAGGTATAGAAACATAAAACAGCTGTCACTTAAATAAAAATTGAGTTTTGAGAATATTTGTTGAAACTCAAAATAATGTGACAGATACCATATTTTACCTACCTATTTATCCTTTACATACCCTCTGAGTTGTGGAAAATATGTAGAACGACTGCTGAAACATGAGACTTGTTTTTGGAATTGCTAGTGTTCACATCGTGATAGGCATTCTGATCTTGCTGCAGCCTAGTCCCTAATTGTGTTTGTTATCTCTCTCCCTGTTCCTTGATTTTCATTTGCTCACATCATATCTCAGGAACACTTGGATCAACTTTAGCTAGACATCGGTTAAAGCCCAGGGTGTACATTGGATGCATGAAATCCGGTCCTGTCCTTGCTCGAAAGTGAGTTTTACACTCATAAAATATATTTCGTCACTCAACATTTTTGGGATTCTGCTCCTTACCGCAGTTGTTCATCAATAGGGGAGTAAGGTATCATGAGCCTGAGTACTGGAAGTTTGGTGAGGAAGGGAACAAGTACTTTCGTCATGCCACTGGCCAGCTCTATGCTATCTCAAGAGACTTGGCTACTTACATATCCATCAACCAGTAAGTTTCTATATTTCTATGCAGTGGTAACTTTCTGCTCAAAGTAGATTTAACCTTACTGAAATATCTCTTTTGCTAATCATCCAGGCATGTTCTACACAAGTATGTCAATGAGGATGTTTCTCTGGGTTCATGGCTTCTTGGATTGGATGTGGAGCATATTGATGACCGAAGATTATGTTGTGGAACTCCGCCTGGTAATCCCATTTGCATCATCTGTTTTTTTTTTTTTTTTTTCATTTATGACATGAACATTCTTGTAGCATACACACAAGGGAAATTGGTGAGATAATGGCAGTGCATTGTTTCACTATGTGCCACTCATCTGGCAATGAGGAGAGTTTAGTGTTTGTAAACCATTGGTTTACATGTTATCAATGTTTAAAAGGGCGAAGGCTTGAGGCGAGGCGTTTTGCCGAAGCCTCAAGCCTTCGAAGCCTTGAGGCGCCGAGGCGAAGCCTTTCGCGCTTTATAAATATTTAAATTATAATAAATAAAATATAGATTAAAATAATTTTCAATTCAAACAAATAATAAAAATACATTAATTCATACAGTTAGTCTTCACTTTAATCAAAAACAACACTTGATTAGTACATAGATTCACTCATTCCAATCTCTTTCCTCTTCATCACTAAGAGCCCCTATATCTACCTCCACATCGGTATGAAATTCATCCCAAGCATCAAAGTGAGGAGGATAATTTGCACTATCAAAATGAGGATCCATCTCTGCATCAACATCCACATTACCATCATCAAAATTGGGATCCATATGTGTATTAACATCTTCATTGCCATCATTATTCTCTGTCATGTTTAGGCAATTCCTTTTGGCTCCACTATTGCCTATTCATGCAAACAGTAATGAAGTTTCAGAATATAAATCAAGTAAGGCAATAATGAATTAATGATTGAGCTAACTTTTTGAAATAAAGCTTACTTGTACTTCCAGAATTCTTCCTTTTGTGAGTAGCATATCCACTTCCACTAGCAAGCGTGGGAGTTGGTTGAGAACGAGTAGCATATCTATTTCCACTAGTAGGAATAGGAGTTGGTTGAGAACGAGTAGTAGGTACAACAGTTGGCCGAGGGCTAACTGGTGTAGGAGTTGACCGAGGAATAGGAGGTAAATCCTGAGAAAAAGATGGAGAAGGAGTTGCCTCTGTAGTCTGTGAGGCACCTTCATATGTTGGTATTGGCACATTCACTAAGGAATTATCAAATCACTCTTGTGAATTAAGCCATACCAAATCTGTAGGAAGAACTGGCTCTTCAACTTCAGTGATCCACTCATCATCAGAATCTATTTCATCTACCAATATTGGATCAAATTTTGCCCTCCTTCTAATACTCCTATCTCTCAAAGCAGTATTATACTTCACATACACCAAAGCATTTAATCTGAGATGCTCCAAACGATTTCTCCTCTTTGTATGAATCTAATTCGCAAGGAAGAATAAAATATCACAATTCACAATTTCATATTGGAGGTCGACTCGCAGACTCAGAAACCCAACCTCGTTCGACTTGAAGGTTGAAGTAAAGAAAGCTATTCCTCTGAAACCCTTCACGGCAGAATAAGAGGCGCACAATACCCTTTTTTTTTAAAACCTTATATAAGTTGGTCAAAGTCAAAAAGTAAACAGAAAAAAAAAAAAAAAAAAAAAAGCATGAAAGGCGACTATTCGGAACGCCTCAGCATGCCTTTCGCGCTATAGCGAGCCTTGAGACGCCTTTGGCTCGCCTTTTGTGTATAAAGCCTTTAAAATGGAGCCTTGAGGCGAAATAGGCTCGCCTTGCCTTGAGGCGCGCCTTTTTAAACATTGCATGTTATACAAAGTGTACCATAGGCTAACCATGTTTCATCATTTTACATTGATAGTATTCCAGTTCCTTGAGACGCCAGATCATCTCCAATGGTCAGGAATTATAATAAGTGGGCAATACACAATTACCTATTTGGTTGCTGTTCTCAAATAAAAAATTAGAATTAAAAGTGACTAGTACTGCTAAATTTAGGAAGAATGTAGTATTAATTATTAAATTAATCGAAAGAGTGATGTGTGGTGGTTGGGCTTAGAGTGGAGGCATAATGGTGTTTAGTGGACCACTAGCCCTCCATTGCATGCCTGTCCTTGAGCTGATGACCTGTGATATCACACCCAAATATGTGCTTGTATCTAGGGTTCTGTTTTGGTTGATTACATGCCCTCAACTCCCCACTTACTATTTGGCTGTTTGACACATGGTCTAAAATTTAGACGAGCTCTAAGACTTATTATGAGAATGAATCTTCCATCATCTTGATCACTGTTACTATGAGAAGTTCACTTCTTTCTTTACATATATGGCATGTTGATTATCATGACTGTTTTGTTCATGTCATGAAGGTGAGGTTGAAAACATGTGTGAAAGAAACCGAAGAAAAAAGCAGCACCTGATTTATGGTGCTGTTCGCTTTCCATATTTTTTGTTGGGGTGGGTGAGTTGGGCCTAGGCTTGCTTTGGTGCATGCATAAGAAGTTTTTCGTGTCTAGAATTGAAAATAAGACAATTTTGGAAAAAGAAAACTAACAGTGTTTCAAATGTCAGAGTAGGAATTAATAGTGTACCAAAATGTAAAATTAGAACTTTAATGATGTCATTTGTTACCTCAGATTGTGAATGGAAGGCTCAGGCAGGCAATGTTTGTGTTGCTTCATTCGATTGGAGTTGTAGCGGGATTTGCAAGTCTGTTGAGAGGATCAAAGAGGTCCATCGACGCTGTGGAGAAGGCAAGAATGCTTTGTGGAGTGCAGTTTTCTAACTGATCCAAGTTGCAGACTTTTCTTCCTAATTCGGGAGGAAAAGATCATGTAGATGGTTGTTTTGGTCTTGTACTGTAAAGTTCCTCACACGGAAATATCTGTAAAATGAGATGCATAGTGAGCTGGGATTCTACTCCATTTTAGATGAGGAGAGAGACCCAAAGTTTAAAAAGAGGCAAGTGAAGTTGTAGCAGTAATAGTAATCATTCTTTTGTAGTGCTTCCGGGGCCATTTGTAATTAGTCTTCCATGGCTAATGAAGCTCCATAATAAGTGCCAGTGTTTGTGCTAATTGGTGCTGCCTTTTCTTAATAAATTAGTGCATTGTTAGTTGTACTCTAAATGGTTTTAGTTCCTTTTTCAGTTTAAGATTGTAAAAGAAATAACACTAAGATGTTATATTACTTTCTGGCGATCTCTTTGCTTAACGATGAAGCTTCACTAACAAGAGCATGTGCTGTTGAATCATTTGATTCATGGGATGATGAACTCCGACCGATATAGCAACTAATAGGTGAATCAAATGATTTTTATGTAGCTTTGTTTTGTGCTTATATATGCCCCATCATACACTATACTTATGTTGTAGCTAGCTACCTGGCAACTGTGTAATGAATGACTTTCGGCAGGTGAACCAAGAACATATAGTGACTCATCCAAGAGAACTATAAAAATAAGCATAAAGAGGACGGGTTAAGAACATAGTGATTATAAAATAATGGATCATGGTTTAATTTTGCTCTACTCCTTCAGGAGCTTGGGAATTGAATGCTGCTCATGGCTGCTGAGCATTTATATTTATTAGAGCAATCGAACAGTACTTATCTGTTAGAGCAAATTCCTCTGAGCATTCATAGACATTAATTGTTGATTGTGTAACTGTAAATCTAGAAGTTATTATAGCTGTAGGATCAGTTTTGGTATCATATCAATTACAGCCACTGATTCTGTAATGGTTAATTACAACCAGATCATACTTCCCCTATATATGTTGTATACTGTAAAGAACAAAATCAATACATTCAAAATCATTTTCTACGTCGTATCAGCCTAAATCAGATCCTTACCTGTTTTTCTCCTTTGCTTCTTCCCCTTTCTGATTCTTCTGTGCCATGGCCGATCCTTCCTTCACTCCTTCTCAAAATACTTCCCAATTCATCAAACTCACTGAAACCAATTACCTCACATGGCTTAACCAGATTCAGCCGTATCTCCATGGCACTGATCTTTGGGATTATGTTGATGGAACCATCCCTGAGCCTTCTCCTAAAACCACCACCACTCCCGCTACTGATACTGCACCTGCTAAGACTACTCTCACTCCAGAATACAAAAAGTGGTTTAAGGTTGATCAACAAATCGTCAGCATTCTCCGCACCTCTCTCACTGAAAAAGTCTGTCAGCTCACCGTTGGCTTGACTACTTCCAAGGATATATGGGACTGTCTAGCTCGTAGTTACTCCCAACGTTCCGCTGCTAGTGCTTCCAGTCTCAAATTGCAGCTATTTGATCTCCAAAAAGGCTCCCAGTCTGTTGATGATTATCTCCGCCATGCGAAATCCATTGCAGATTCTTTGGCTGCCATCAACAAACCCGTCTCTGATGATGATCTCGTACTTGCCACTCTCCGTGGTCTTGGATCCGATTATCTCATGCTCCGCACTGCTTTAACTCAACATTCATCTCTTCCAGACTTCACTGAACTCCGGGCTCGGATCCTTGCCTTTGATTCTCAGCAGTCTCCCTCTTCCGTGCCTCCTGCTACTGCTCTTTTCAATCAGGCTTCGCAACCGGCTCGCCGTGACTACCGTCCCCATTCCGGTGATTCTCGTGCTCCGACCGGCCGTGGTCGTTCCTCTCAATTTCACAACCGTGGTCGCCGACCTGGTGCGCGTCCTCAATTCCAAATTGGACGTTCTTCTTTTGGTGCGATCCCTAACCATCAGATGCAACACCAATATGGCCCTTTTACATCTCCAGCATGGGCTGCACGTCCTGATAGACTTCTTGGCCCTGCTCCAAATATGGGTGCTCCTCAGTGGTGTCCAAACTGTCATTCCAATCAACATGGTTTACATCAGTGTCCACATCGGTTCTCCGGACCCCAAAATGCTGCAGTTCCTTTTGCTGGTATGCACCATGTTGCTGATCCCACTTGGTACCCAGATACGGGGGCTACCCACCATATGACTGCCATGCCGGTTAATAATCCACAACCTTATGATGGGCCACACAATGTTTATATGGGTAATGGGGATAGTATGCCCGTTTCTCATACCGGTACCATTCCTCTTTCCTTAGGCTCTTCTCAGTTTAGTTTAAACAATGTCTTTCAAATTCCATCACTCTGTAAAAATCTTCTTTCTGTTGCTCGTTTTACTAGAGATAATCGTGTCTTTTTCCTGTTTGCTCCTGATTTCTATCAAATTTATTGCTTACTCACTGGTCGTCTTCTTTTTCAGGGCCCCTGTAAAGATGGGCTATACCCACTCAACCTCTCCCATGTCTCTAGTCCTCCTCAAGCTCTTGCTTCTATCCACTCTTCCATATGGCACAATAGGTTGGGTCATCCGTCCTCAAATGTTCTTTCGCGTCTTGGTGCTATAATCAATTCCAAGTTGTCTTTCCGTTCCTTTTGTCGTGAGTGTGCGATGAGTAAATCTCATCAATTTCCTTTTCCTTCTAATAATGAGACTGCTGGTTCTCTTTTTCATGTAATTCATAGTGATGTATGGGAATCATCTGTCCTCTCTATTAGTGGTTATAAATATTATGTTGTCTTTACAGATGAATTTTCACGATACACTTGGGTTTATCCCATGCGTCGTAAAAATGAAGTGTTAACTCATTTCCAAACACTGGTGGCCTTGGTTCAAAACCTTTTTCATCACACCATCAAATTCCTTCAAAGTGATAATGGTACGGAATACGTTAATAAGGCATTCTCTTCCTACTGCACCTCTTTGGGAATTCAACAGAGATTTTCTTGCCCCCATACACCACAACAAAATGGTCTTGCAGAACGCAAGCATCGCCATATCATTACCATGATTCGCAGTCTTCTCCTTACCTCTGGTGTCCCACAAAAATTCTGGGTTGAAGCAGTATTGACTTCTGTCTATCTCATTAATATTTTACCCACACATACTCTTGACTGGGCTACTCCGCACACTCGTCTTTTTGGTCGTCAACCAAACTACTCCTATCTTCGGGTGTTTGGGTCCTCTTGTTTTCCTTATCTTGGGTCGTATTTCCCTAATAAACTTTCGGGTCGTAGCATCGAATGTGTTTTTCTTGGTTATTGTCTTCAACATAAGGGTTATCGATGTCTTGATCCAAACACTGGTCGTGTCTATGTGTCTAGGAGTGTCGTCTTTAACGAAACAGTTTTTCCTTATAAAACTATGCAGGTACACGATTCAGGCTCGCTGGAGTTCATTCTCTTATCCAGCCCACAAGCTCAGGCCCAAGTCCCTGCCTCCGATCCAGCCCATGACTCTACTGCCCTTATTGATGCTCCCAACAGAGCCATCGATACAACAGAGTCCTCTTCTTCATTGCAGGCAACATCGGAGTCCCCTCCGGCGACCCGCTCATCCGCCCCAGTCCTGACATACACCCGCCGACGGCCGCCCCCTCCCTCCGCTGACCCGCCACCGCACGATCTCACATTGGCGTTACCGCCCTCACCACCGATCTCATCTTCCTTTTCGTCTCCGCCACGGGCTCCTCCATCTTCACTCACCATCGCCGCCTCCTCTGATGCAGCTCCACCGTCCGACGCCTCGCCGGTCCATCTTCCATCATCTGCCACTGATTCCAATCCATCTTCCCCAGATGGTGCAACTCAGATTGGTCCTCGGACTCGTTCTCAAAATGGAATTGTTAAGCCCACTAACCTCCCTCAGGGTATGATCAAATACCCAATTCCAAAAGCTCTTGTCACTGTTGTTGAAACTGCAGAACCCACCTGTTATTCTCAGGCTTCCAAACATGGTGTATGGCGTGCTGCGATGAGCGAGGAGATCAATGCTTTACTCAAAAATAATACTTGGACCTTGGTACCTCCTTCTCCCTCTCAGAACCCGGTCGGCTGCAAATGGGTATTCCGCATCAAGCACAACTCTGATGGTAGCATTGACCGTCACAAGGCCCGTCTTGTTGCAAAAGGATTCCATCAGCAACAAGGTATTGATTACGATGAGACATTTAGTCCTGTGATTAAACCTACTACTATACGAGTTGTGTTATGCATTGCTGTATCTCGGGGTTGGTCACTTCGTCAGTTAGACGTTAAAAATGCATTTCTCCATGGTCTGCTTAAGGAGGACGTTTTTATGGTCCAACCTCCTGGCTTTGTTGATTCCGCCAAGCCCTCTTATGTCTGTAAGCTCAACAAGGCATTGTACGGTCTCAAACAAGCTCCTAGAGCTTGGTTTCATCGCATGACCTCTTTCTTGTTATCTGTGGGTTTTGTTCAAAGTGTGGCTGATTCCTCACTTTTTATTTTTCGGCAAGGGCCACACATCATCTACTTTCTTTTATATGTTGACGATATAGTGATCACCGGGAGCAATGATAAGCTACTCCAAAGCTTTATTGATTCTTTGGGCCGTGGTTTTGATATCAAAGATCTTGGTCCTCTTCATTATTTCCTTGGCTTACAGGTCACTAAACAACCTGATGGCATTCATATCAGTCAGCTGAAATATGCATATGACATCCTTGACAAGCATGGCATGTTGGGGACTCAACCGGTTAGCACACCCATGTCCTCAAAAGCAGCTCTCACTTCGGCTGCTGGTGATCCCCTTGTCAATCCCACGGTCTTCAGAGAAATACTTGGCTCTTTACAGTATCTAACAATCACACGACCTGACATTGCCTTCGCCGTCAACTCTCTCTCTCAGTACATGAGTCAGCCGTGTTCCTCTCACCTCATTGTTGCTAAGCGTGTCCTTCGTTACATCAAAGGCACCCTGGATCGTGGTCTTTTCTTTGGTCCTCAACGCACATATGCTTCTCTCTCTGCTTATGCTGATGCCGATTGGGCTGGGTGTCCTGACTCTCGCCGCTCAACTTCAGGGTATCTCGTGTATATTGGCTCCTCTTTGGTCTCTTGGTGTTCTAAAAAGCAACCAACAATCGCACGCTCTAGTGCGGAGGCCGAGTATCGATCTCTTTCCCATGTAAGTGCCGAGACCACATGGTTAGCTTTCTTACTTTATGAGCTTGGTGCAAACATTCAGTTTCCTATTCTTCTCCATTGTGATAATCTTAGTGCTACCTATATGGCATCCAATCCTGTTTTCCACGCCCGCACCAAGCATATTGAGCTTGATTATCATTTTGTTCGTGAAAAAGTGGCTGTCGGGAGTCATCGAGTTTGCTTTATCCCTTCGGTAGACCAGCCTGCTGACCTTCTAACCAAATCTCTTCATAAGCACCGTCATGTGCTCCTTGCTAGCAAACTTGTTCGTCCAGGACTCTCCAGTTTGAGGGGGGGTGTTAGAGCAAATTCCTCTGAGCATTCATAGACATTAATTGTTGATTGTGTAACTGTAAATCTAGAAGTTATTATAGCTGTAGGATCAGTTTTGGTATCATATCAATTACAGCCACTGATTCTGTAATGGTTAATTACAACCACATCATACTTCCCCTATATATGTTGTATACTGTAAAGAACAAAATCAATACATTCAAAATCATTTTCTACATTATCATAGCTCCCTATTTTCTAAGAGGGATTTTGACGGTGACTTCCAAAACTTAATCCAGATGTTAAAAGGTGCTTTTTCAAGTTCTAGTATATGACATTCAGCACCAACTTATTGCTGATACAATCATACCATACGGTATGATTTTGGTAAAAATAATTTTGAAAGTGGTAACCAAAATTATACATGGTTCAATAACTTTAGAAATTACTCGAGGTAAATTACCCCGAAATATAGACTAAAAAAGTGAACCTTATTTGGTATGGTGGGAGAGAGGTCACTGTATTTGTACCAAACGAACGACAAATTCACCTGTGTGCCTTCTCCAATATCTTTCTTCTGGGATTTCAGCTTGCTAAGTATGTCACTATGATGTCATGTAGACCTAAGTCCTTTTCCTTCTTAGATAAAGATCGTAAAAATGCAAAGACTAGAAGGTGGATTTCTATTTTCTAAGAAGCAAGTCATGCCATTTGTTCTGAATAATAATAGCCTGTGATGATTATTCCTGCAGTACTGTAAAAAAGCAAATTCCACTATCCTTCCCTCTATCCACAAACAAGTCCCCACGTAATCACAAGTCTATACTCTATACTGCTCACTAGTTGTATTATCCACCAGGTTATCATTTCATCTCACCAACATTGATGTATCTATCTCTCTCAGATCATTGTATATATACCACAGTTCTGTCTTATTAAACTGAAACTGAGAGTTGTTCTTACATTCCTAGCTTGCAGAAATGAGAGGAAGCTCAGATGACAATACTCCAAATGTCCCTCTTCTGAAGCTCCTAGATTGCTTCCTTAGGGTTTCTGTGATTCCTCTCAGTATTGCAACCATATGGTTGACTGTGACCAACCACCAAGACAACGCTAGCTATGGGAAGCTGCACTTCAGCAATTTCACGGGCCTCAAGTAAGAACTGCATTCATTCCATAATGAATTTCCCAGATAAATTTTTAATTGTCCCCATATTTGTTTTGGAGTGTTACTATCTGAACTGTCATAATTTCAGGTACATGATTTACATCAGCACCATTTCTGCTGTATATGCTTTTGTTGCTGCTGTGTCCTCATGGATCAGATGCTTAGTCTCTAAAGCTTGGCTTTTCTTTGTCTCTGACCAGGTTAGTCAGTTTTTTCCTTAATTTTGCCCCTTCGATTTTCTGAAAGTATTCGTCTTTCTCCATGTAGACATATAAATAAATAGAATGTTGTAAGATGAAAATTAAGTTTGGAAAAACAAAAGTAGCTAGCCATCATGAGGAAAGTACTACTATAATTAACTCTCAATATTTAGTAAAAGCTCTAAGTTTGGCCTTGATATGTACAAGGATATGTTTGGGGGAAAACTATTATCTTTGCATCATAATTAAGTGCTCCTAAGACCTTTTAATATTGAACCATTAAAATTCATATCGAAGTTGTTATCGAGCTCAACATGGAGGTTTTGAGCGGTAGACATGCCAGATTTGAGCATCACACGATGATCAGAACTGTGAAATCGGGTCTACATTTCGAAATTTCTTGTTTGTTTATGGAAGGGTTATAACCACTCAAACTTAATTATAACCTCTGAACATAATAACCATATGGTCTTCAAATATGTGTCTCTTGCTAATTTTGGTTGATTAATTATTCTTTTTATTTCAATTTTTGGGTGCAGATAGTAACCTACTTAATGGTCACATCTGTGGCTGCAGTGATGGAGATGGTGTTTCTAGCTTATAACGGTGACAAGGCAGTATCATGGAGTGAAGCTTGTGCTTCATATGGAAAATTCTGCAGCAGATTGAAACTGGCCTTGGTTCTCCATTCTCTTGTCCTTTTTAGCTTCCTTGTTTTAGCTGTGATTTCTGCTTATAGGGTCTTCAGCATGTATGAGGCACCTTCTGTTTCTCATAAAGAGGTGGAGTTAGAAGAGAACACTACTTAGAGGTGTTCTCTTTCTTTGGTTTTGTTCTCGAGGTTTCAATTTGGGGAATTATGTAAGGTGTAAACTTATTTGGTATACAAACACTTAGAATTATATGTCCGTTTATGGGGTGAATTGTGAAAATATTTTATAGGTTACTATGATGTTTTTGTTGATGTACTAAGGAATTTTCCAAGTTATGAGAAATTCAAAAGGATAAAAAAAAGGTGTGAAATGCACAAAATTTGATTAGTGTAGTTAGATTATTAAACATCATGAGCCAAATGGTTTAGTAGTTGAAGTTTACACCATACCTGCAAAGTGCAAACTATGTAGAAATGCAACTAGTTTCAAGTGCCACGAACTCACGATACGATTTTGTCACTAACATAAAAATACCCCAGTACACCCACTTAGGCACGTAGCACCAAAATAGCTAACCACATCTTAACACCATTACATTGATCCACATAGTTCTCATGAACAATGCCAAAGAACTAGCTCGGAATGAGTGTGGGCTCGTTGAACCTAACATAAACAAACCAAAACGTTATTAGACATGATGAGAAGCATGTCACTATTCCTCCACACTCCCCACTCCCCACTCCCCACTAGTCCTTTCGTGGGTCTCTCTCTTGAGAATAGACGAACGACAGTCGCCGTCTCTTCTTTCACACGGTAAATCAGTATCAAGAAAACAAAAGCAACAAAGTAAAAAAGGTGAAACTTCTAGTTTGTAAAGTAAAAAAGTAGTTGTCTAGTTCCTTTCTTCCTTATTATCTCATCTATCAGTTTCCCCATTTCAAGCGTTGCCCTTTTCTCTCTCTCTCTGATTCCTTCCCCTACCCTTTTCCTTTCTTCTCCCTCTGCTCTCTGTTTGGTAAGAATATTTAAAGATCTTTTCTTTTTCTTATTTAATTTCTTGCTTTTAATTGCCTTGGTTTATTGGTCTTCAATCAAAACCCCCCTTAATTTTGTTCTTCTTCTTTTTGTGTTTGATCTGAACCCAGAAGGGCTTTTCTCAGAAACAGTCAAAGAGACTTGTGATCATCCATGGCCAAAAGCTCCTTCAAGCTGGAACACCCCCTCGGTTTGCTTCTTTGCTCTCTTTACACGCATACAGATGATCTGCTTGTGATTGTGGTAGATCTAGAGTGACCCTGGATTTTTTCGTATATGGTGTTTGTTGATCTAAGATGGGTCTCTTGTAAATTTCATGATATATGTGCATGTTTTGTAAACAAAGAACAAATATTGAATTAAAGTTTCAATCTTTAGAAAGCTTACTTTTTATGTTTTGGGTTTTATGTGAAGTTTAGTTCTTTTCCCCAGTTCTGTGTTTTTTTGTTCAGTCAGTGAGTTATATGATCTGGTTTTTTTTTTTTTTTTTTTAATATGATCTGGCTTGGTATTCTGAGATTTAGTTGACAAGAGTTGTTTAGCTAGCGTATGAAGGTCACTTTAATCATGTGATTGGATTGTTGTTGGCTTTTATTAGGATTGTATGAGTTCCTTTTGTCAGATGGTTAATTAGTAGTTGGAAATATGCATGTAAAATAAGTGTTGGCGGTTATCAAACCCTGCGTGCAAGTATGTAAGGCGATTGAAATAAATATTTACTTACGGCATGGCATAGATTTCTAGTTTACAACTGTAAGAATGTTCTTTGAACGTCCATAGTTCTAGCATCCATTTTCTACCTATTTTTGCTATCTTTTCTACCACCTGCTATTCTATGCATTCTAGATAGACAAAACAACTATATGTATGGTATCTTCCCAGTAGATCAAAGCTTGCAAGGTTATTCATTCTTACATTCATCGTGTTTTTTATTTTTCTCAGAGAGGAGGCAGGCAGAAGCTGCTCGTATCAGGGAGAAGTATCCCGACAGAATTCCGGTATGCATATTCATTAGTCCGATGGGAAGTTAGGAGCTAAGATAATTTAGATCCTACGCACAATGTGAATATAAATTGAACTTCTTAAATTTTTAATTCATACAAAAATTAGATAAGCAAAGCATGTTTAAAACCTTTGGTCAAGTTGTGCCTATCCTGGAGGGGATGGTCACACCAAGGGTTGTAAGTCTTTCATGTAATACTCGTTTAGCTTTAATTGCACTTTCTAAACCTTTTTCTATATGTTGTCCGACTCTCTCTGGTGTTGTAAATAGGTTATTGTGGAGAAGGCTGAAAGGAGTGACATACCAGACATTGACAAGAAGAAGTTAGTATTTACTGTATTTATATTACATATGTGCTTTATATACTTTTACTAGGGCACTCTCAAAATTTCTTGTTAAACACAAAGCACACATATTTGGTAAGGGCAAGACTTCATACTGAGTTGCCTGCTCTTGATAGTATATCTTTTCCTTTTTGATTAGTTATGGCACGAGTCTTCTTTGCTGTAGAGCTCAAAGATATGCATATATTTTACTTAGATTGTTATGCATATGTTTTCCGTGCCCAGTGATCATGATATGACTGCTTTTGATATCTTAGTAATTGATATGCTTTGTCCTGAGTTGTTCCTTAATTTTCAGTGTCGTCACTGCAAAAGATTGCTACGAATATATTATGCAGAAGAAATTAGGAACAGTTGGTGCTTAAATTGGACCTGAAATATAAGTCTCTAACAAACTATCCAATAGTAGACATTGTTTCTATTGTATAGTGAAAGATCTCATACAATGGATTTTGTTTAATGTTTTGTCATGGAAACAGGTATCTGGTTCCTGCTGATTTGACTGTCGGGCAGTTCGTTTATGTGGTCCGGAAGAGGATAAAGCTTAGTGCTGAGAAGGCTATCTTTATATTTGTCAAAAACATTTTGCCACCTACTGGTTTGAATTATAATCAACTCTATTCTAAATACCCATTTCTCTTATCTTTTCCCTTTTAACATGTGTTTGGCTTTTGGCTGTTGCAGCTGCCATGATGTCGGCAATCTATGAGGAAAACAAAGACGAAGATGGGTTCCTTTATATGACTTACAGCGGAGAAAATACATTTGGATCCTCTTAAGTGCAGCCATGCGCAGTCTCTGTAAATATAACCTTAATAAGTATGAAACATGTATATTCTTTCGACTTCTGCTACTGCAACCCAAATCTGAGGTTGCTTTTTAATGCCTACTGATAACTGTTGGATATGTGGTTCAATGCCTTCATTATGGAAATATTGCATGGTTATTATTCCCACCAAGAGTGCAAATGCGTGAATTATATATGCATAATGTAACTTCTTGATTAGTGAAATTAGAGAGTTTACGTATAATTTGGGAAACTCGACTCTCGTGTTCTCCTTTTTCTAGGAGAAGCATTTTGACGATGGAACTTCCGCAGACTAATTATGTCTGCCAAGTTGGGAATGGTACTACCATCTCTGTTTTTTCTTATAACTGGATTTCAGCTGTTCCTTCTGGAAAACCTTAAATCTCGGTACAAGCTGTTTTGGAAGTGACTAATGGAATGTAGCGCAAAGGCTGTGTGGCTAAAGAAGCGAATCTGATCCTTGCTATTCCCTTTAAGTAGAAGAAGGATAACTGATCGTCTACTAGGAAGCTGGCAAAGGATGACGAATTTTCTGTAAAAACTGCTTATCGTTTCTCATTTGGCAATTCTTCAAATGATCAAATTGATTGAAAAATAGCCAGATTGAGGGTTTCGAATGCGCCACCATATTGTAATATGATCGCTTATTAATAATGACCTTTTACATTATTGATATTTTTCATTATCAATTTTTTGATATTTTGATATTTTGATATTTTGATATTTTGTGGTGTGATAAAAAAGTTCACAGACATTACGGTATCTTTCCTTTTGTACTCTTACACGTTTACACCCTCCCACTTAGTTGTACCACTCAATCAAAGAAGTATAAGTACTTCATCTCCAACCTAATAATAACATTACAGTTTCATCTATAGTAGTAAACTAAAATGGGACGGCTAGTTTCGTTTTCCTTTTTGTTGACAGTAGCCGCAGAGAGGCTACAACAGGCCCACAGACCCGCAGCAAGTGCACCAGGGCCCGGCCCAAGGCCCGGGACCGGCTCACCAGCACCCGGCTTCAGGGTCCAGCACTTTATCCTGCCACCAGGGACCCTGGGATCGGGGGCGCCTGCCTGCCAAAGAGGGCACCAGAATGTACAAACAGAAGGGAACCAGTCCCACATCGAAGGGTGAGGCCAGCCCTCACCCCCAACCACCTATATAAGGGCCCCAACTACCCTCTTTAATAGGTAACTTATCTCACTCACCGCTTACATACGTGCCTTGGTTATATATATTCCAACTATACTAACTTAGGCATCGGAGAGGAGAAGACCGGCCCGCCCGGTATTCCCCTTAGTGAGCAGGTTTGCAGGAGATCAAGTTGGATTCATCCGTATCTACCAGGCCCCCGGGTTTAGGCACAAACAATTGGCGCCGTCTGTGGGAAGCTTGAACGAAAAGCCGTGTAAGCAACACCGTTGGAAGAGAATTCGAAAATGAGTCAAGAGAAAGGTACCACCGAGGAGGGACGTGTTGCATTAGTGCAGACGCTCACCTCCACCCCGGCCGTCACGCGGGAGCCGCGCGGCGACCGGGGCAACGGTCAGGAAGGAGGGAGCTGTGGGGGACCGTCCGGCATGCCGGGGCCCCACCACGACAGCTCACGCAGGAAAGACCCGGTAGGGGATGAAGACAGTCCAGAACACCGGGGCTTCTCCTTGACATTCTCAGATGATCCGAGCGATCGATCTGAGAGCCCGGACCGGGACCCTACGTACAGCCCCGGCCATAGCAGTATGGCGGGAGAGATACGGGCAATGGCCGCAGAGGTCAATCGTCTAAGAGAGGAGAGCGACAGGGACAGAGCTAAGTCCAACGCCCGGTACGAAGAGATGGAAGCGGTGAATGCTGCCCTAGTAGCCGCCCTGGAGAGGGGACAGCAGCGTAGTGACGCCATGGCCGAGGCGCAGGCGGCACTCCCACCGGTCCAACCTCAACACACCGAGGCAGGGCAGTCTTCGGGCGGTGATCCCGTGCGAGAAAAGTCACCCGTAGGCGCAGGCCCGCCGAAGAGCACGTCAGCCTCCCGCCAGCTCCGCTCTTCGTCTGTGGATGAGGTTGAGACTCCGACCGCACGGGCGCTGCAGATGTTAGCCAACACCGTGTCAGACTTAAAGGCCCAAATGGAGGCCAACGAGAGAAGAGCCTCGCGACCGATGTAGGGCGCCCGGTTTAATGAGCGTATAGGCCCTTTCTCACACCGGGTCATAGAGTCGGGGAGATCTGGCAATCAGAAGTCCCTCAAACTCACCTATTCAGGGTCCGGTTGCCCGTATCAGCACCTGGACAGTTTCCGGTCCCAAACCTGCGCCAAGGGATACTCCGATGCAGTATGCTGCAACATCTTCCAAGAGACTTTGTCTGGAGAAGCGCTCAGCTGGTTCTACGAGCTTCCTGCGAACTCGATCGAGGCGTTCGAGCAGTTAGCCGACCGGTTCGTAGGCCGCTTCATTCTCCGAGTCGAGGGAGCCCGGACGTCGACCATCCTCTTCAACTGCATACAAGCCCCCGAAGAGGAGCTGAGAACTTTTGTCAACCGCTGGCAGACGGCTACGGCCGGGGTTCGGAACCTGGACAAAGGCATCGCCGAGATTGCGTTTAAGCAGGGGCTCCGAGCGGGTAAGTTTTCCTACGCCGTCCGGGTAGAACTCCCGCAGGGGTATGACGAGTTGATGGCTATGGCCATCTGGCATGCTCAGGCCGATCATGAGACCTATGGGCACCACCTACTGAAGAGGAAGCGGGATGAGCAGCAGGAAGACCATCCCCGGGAAGAGAACCCTTCGCCCAGCCAGGAGGCCAAGCCCAGTCAGCGGACCGAGAACTGCACCGCTCGACCCGGCCGGAACGCCAACAGCAGGAACTGGCCACAGCGGCAGCAGAGGCCCTATTCTGATAAACCCCAGGGCGAGCACAAGCCGGCGCCGTACCGCCAAGAGCGCCCCCTGGCAATCATGCCAGCACCACCGGCCGGTCAAGAAGTCTTCACCGCTCTCACCACTTCCTACGAGGATATTTTACTTGAGAACGGGAGCGTCATTCCCCCACCGCCCAAGAGAAAGTACCCGAAGGGGAAACTTACAACGGCACAGACGGGCAAGTACTGCTCTTATCATGATGAGGCTACTCATCGAACAAATCAGTGCTGCGCTCTCAAGACAGCGGTGTAGGGTTTGATCGATAACGGCCAGCTCCAACGGTACGTAGGGGAAAGAAGAACAGACCCCGACCAGAAACGTGACCAGGCCTGGTAAACCCGCTAACTCCGAGCGGTTAGTTTGACATATCTCCGGTTAAACCGTTGTAAAAACATATATGCAAACTACTTTTGAGAAAATTTCACCGGCTCCGCCAGTTCAAGTATATTCATAATCAAGCAAGTATACAAGCAGTAACCGTTCCGGAAAGATTACAAGGAGAAGAGCAAGGAAAATCCTAAGGAGCCACGACTCCGCCTTCAGCAGGCAATCCGCCAGCCTCTCCTGCGGTACCCTCGTCGTTGACCTCAGTTTCGGCGTTGACTCTGGCTCGGGGAGACTCGGCACCGTCGGTAAAAGAATCCAAGTCCGAGCGAATCGCTTCTTCCGGCTGCCCCTCCACTTCCTCCTGATGGATGTCCGACTGCTTATGGATATCTCCTTCAGCAGCAATCGGCATCAGGGAAGTATCTAACCATCCCTTCCCCGCCCATTCCGTGTACGCATCCGAGATGCCCTCTTCCCTGGCCTTCTCCAGAAACTTCAGGAACTGATCGCTCTCGCGGTACTTGAGAACAACCCGCTTGTAGAGTTCCGGGTCGTCTTCCCCGGTCGCAGTAGCAGTAGCGGCACGCAGAGCGGCAGCTCCCACTTGGAGCTCGTCCACCTTGGCTTCCAGCTCGGCCCTCTCCTTCTCCAGGCTCCGGTTCTGCTCCTCCAGCTTCTTGGCCCTCTCCTCCGATCTGGCTTTCTCCCGATCCGAGCGGGACTTCTCCAGCTCCAGGCGCTGTCGGGCCTCCGATAAAGCAGCTATCTGCCTCTTCAGCTCCGACAGTTCCTCGCTCGCGTCCGGTTGGTACAAACTGTACAGCAGCTGCACAACAACAGAAACAGTTAATCGGGCAGTAAGACACACCACCTACAAGCAGTACTATAGTGGCACCAGTTAGTGCTTACCCGGAGGACGGATTCCTTGTATTTTGGGCGGTTCCTGCCCGCCAGGGCTCCTGCAACCCCAGGTCTGTCCAGACCAAGGCCGGCCAAGTCCGCCGCCACTTGCCGGACGAGTGCACTGTTCGAGCTTCCCCTCGGTGCCTCCGCAAGTGCGGGACTACTCTGCCGGGCAGCAGCAGCAGCCTTCTCCCCGGCGGAGTTAGGTTGAGCACCGCTGGTTGCCCTGAACCGTTTGGCCAGGTTCTCCCGTGCCGACCCGCCGGTAAGCGTCACCAGCGCGGAGGAATGAATGTCCCCGCCTTTCCGTTTCTCTCCCCGGCCTTCCGGAGAAGAAGATCGTGCGCCTACCCGGGTGACACGAGCCACGTGCGGCACAGACACCGGCCGGTTGGGGATCCAGTTCACTCCACCGGGAATCCTCACTGGCCCCCCTGTAGTCTTGCCCTTTCCAGGCACCGCAAGGGCCGCAGCATGATGGGTCTTCACCCGCCTCAGGATGTAGGCGCCGTCATCAACATCCATGGCCCTCGGCTCCGGATGAGTCGTGAGCCGGCCGGACTCCTCGTCCACCGATGTCCGCGAGACGGTCTCGCCTTTCTCCTCCAGCTTATTAAGGAGGTCTTCCCCGTCCATTGAGAGAGTGGTTTCAGGCTTGATGACCGCCCGGGAAGATGCACCTGCAAGGAAAGCGAACAGTTAGCATTTTGCCAGAGCTAGCACAAAGTATCACCGCTAAAGGGCTTCCTACGCACCGGGACCCCGCCCGAGTTGGCAGTATTCCAGCACTTCTCGCCGGATAAAGTTGAAAGAACTCCGTTCCAGATCGTCCCAACATCCGAGTATGGTCGAGATCCTCTCATGCTCCAGATCGGATAGCTCGAACGACTGGTCGCCAATGGGTTGGAAGGCGCCAGGAACCCGGTACATTTTACTCCTCTTCTGCCACCTCCCGCCCACCATCACCACCTTCTTTCTCCAGCTGTTGTCTACCCATGTAGGCATATTGGTGATGATTGGTTGGTGGTTCCGGGCGTTGAAGGACAGGCAACCCCGGGACCCTTGTTTCCTGGAGTAGGACAACCTATACAAGGACCGGAATTCGTTTACCGTTGGCATACTCATTCCGGACAGATCATATAGGCAGCCGAGGCTTAGTAGTCGCCTCCACTGGAGCCCAGGAAGCTGCGCGGGCGACACTTGCAGCGCACTGAGCATATACTACATGAAATTTGGCAGCGGGAGCGAGAGTCCATGCCGGAACTGGTCCTGATGCACGGCAACCCAACCTGCCTCCGGGTTGCAGGCTAACTCTCCACGATTCAGGGGCCGCAGCAGAACCTCATCCGGGATACCCCACGTTTCCCGGAACGCTGCAACCTCTCCAGGGGTCATGCTACCCTCCGGTTCATCACACACCACAGCATCCTTCCCTCTGCCAATGGTGTAGCTCACGGCCGGAGCATTCGCAAGGCGCACCCCGTGCGGTATTTCAGTCTCCGAGGGTTCAGCCCCGGAAGACGAAGACAAAGACGGAGACGAAGCCCTGCTTCCGGAGCAGTCAGCAACTTCGGTCTCCGGGGATTCCGAACCGAGCCAGTCCTCCAGCCTCTCCGCATCATCCACGAGGGGACCCCTGGCAGCCGATTCGGAAGCCCGGTCAGAACTTGAAGAAGACATCTTAACCTAGGGGAAGAAAACAAAACCCTAGCGCTCATCAGCAACAGGCTACAACAGCGCCTTCTACGGCCTCTCCCCAAGTTTGCCGCAGAGCAGTTCAGTCAGCGACAGAGATCCCACCCCCCCCCCCCCCCCCCCCCCCCCCCGCAAAACAACAAAACCAAAACAAGAACAGCACCGGGGCAAAGAAATCAACAAACTTACCGATTAGTATGCTCAACCGAGGACAGTCCGTCCTGCGAAAGCAGCGAGCAATGGTAGGAAGAGAGTAGGGAGCGCTCGAGAAAACGGATCTCGTGGGGCAAAAGGGCTCAGAGTTTTTGCCGGATTTCTCTCTTTCTCTTAGTTTCTCCAAAGCAAGAAGCAACAGCAGAAAGAAGAGCAGAAGAAGCCTTTTTATAGAGGGGACCGGTGCCCTAGGCAATTGAAATCCCTCCAAAAACAAGTAATCAGAGCAACTCAAACGCCTGCGAATCCAGGCCCTTCATCTCAAGACCGCCCCCCGCTGGCACGTGTCCCAGCATTGGTAAACTGCCCATGCCATCATAACTGACGGGACTGATGGACTTCCTCCTTAAATGCATGTCAGCCACTTGTCCCACACGCCGGCGACAGGAAGGTAGGAGCGGGAACCGAGGCATCAGGCCCTCCCACACTTCCCCAGGCTCCACGGTTGCACACCATCGTCATTACAGGTCAACCGGTTGCAACCGCTTTGAGAGCATCTATCCGGGTACGAGATCCGCCCGGCACCATGGCAGTTCACGGTTAGGTATCATTCAACCGGCTGCATGGCTTCTTCGCTGTATATCTCGAAGACCTCTCACCGGTGGTGATCATCCAACCGCTTCGAGAGCATCTATCCGGGTATGAGCAATATGGGACCCGTCTCGATATGGCAGGACGCCCGGTCGAGGTCCGCCCGGCACCATGGCAGTTCACGGTTAGGTATCATTCAACCGGCTGCATGGCTTCTTCGCTGTATATCTCGAAGACCTCTCACCGGTGGTGATCATCCAACCGCTTCGAGAGCATCTATCCGGGTATGAGCAATATGGGACCCGTCTCGATATGGCAGGACGCCCGGTCGAGGTCCGCCCGGCACCATGGCAGTTCGCGGTTAGGTATCATTCAACCGGCTGCATGGCTTCTTCATTGTATATCTTGAAGACCTCTCACCGGTTGTGATTTTCCAACCGCTTCGAGAGCATCTATCCGGGTATGAGCCCTCCTTCTAGCACCATCTTCGTCGCATATCACTGGGGGACTCGTCTCGATATGGCATGTCGCCCGGTCGAGATCCGCCCGATCCGTAGCAGTTCACGGTTAGGTATCATCCAACCGGCTGCACGCCATCCTACTGGAGACCTCGTCTCGATATGGCAGAACGCTCGGTCGAGGTCCACCCAGCTACATCTCACTTGGGGGACTCGTCTCGATATGGCATGTCGCCCGGTCGAGATCCGCCCGGTCCGTAGCAGTTCACGGTTAGGTATCATCCAACCGGTTGCACGCCATCCTACTGGAGACCTCGTCTCGATATGGCAGAACGCCCAGTCGAGGTCCACCCAGCTACATCTCACTTGGGGGACTCGTCTCGATATGGCATGTCGCCCGGTCGAGATCCGCCCGGTCCGTAGCAGTTCACGGTTAGGTATCATCCAACCGGCTGCACACCATCCTACTGGAGACCTCGTCTTGATATGGCAGAACGCCCGGTCGAGGTCCACCCAGCTACATCTCACTTGGGGGACTCGTCTCGATATGGCAGAACTCCCGGTCGAGATCCGCCCACCGGTTACGACGCATCCAACCGGCTCGAGAGCATATTCCGGGAACAGGATCCACCCGGCCCCATGGCATTTCACTGGAGGACTCGTCTCGATATGGCAGGACGCCCGGTCGAGTCCCGCCCGGTACCATGGCTTGACCCCGGTCATGAAAACATTCGACCGGCATGGGCGTTATACACCCGAGTGAGTTTACATCTAACCCATGTACTCTTGTCCAGCAGGATAAAAACCCTGCATCGCATTAAACCGCGATCAACGTGGGGCTGCACGGCGAGCCTTGTCACCTCAACGCCACCCCCCTTACCTCAACGCTTATTCAACACAAGCTGAGAAGAACTAGTAAGTGTTCACTGGTGCTTTAAACAACCCGCAACACAGGGGTAATCTCCCCGCAGCCTAGCAATATGGGACTCGTCTCGATATGGCAGAACGCCCTGTCGAGGTCCCATACTCCTGGACTCGTCTCGATATGGCAGAACGCCCGGTCGAGGTCCAGTACTTAAGTTCACCTGGGGCTCGTCTCGATATGGCAGAACGCCCGGTCGAGGTCCCATGAACTCCACTCCGTTCCGTTTCGATTTGGCAGATCGCCCAGTTGTGACCCAGTGAAGCTCCGCTTCGTACCGATAGGGCAGAGTGCCCGGCCGGAATTCCATGCACATCTCTTGCATGGCAGATTTCAACGCCCCATTATCACCCCATGCACAAATCTCTTGCATGACGGATTTCAACGCCCCATTATCATTCCATGCACACATCTATTGCATGGCATCATGGCATCATCTCATACACTCTCCGGGTTCCACCCCACTCCATGCTCATAGCACCACAACACCTGAGCACAGTACTACTTATATTACAAACGTACTTATAAACTATTGCTTCCCATCGGTAACAGGTACTCACCTCGGTCACGCCCAATCTTTAACGCGGACTTGGGGGACTGGGCACCGATAGGTCGGTAACCCTGCGGGTCTGCGGGACAAGAGCAAGACAAATTTAAGTCCCCATTCAAGATTGCACTTGACCGGGAACTTGGGGGACTTGTTGACATTAGCCGCAGAGAGGCTACAGCAGGCCCACAGACCCGCAGCAAGTGCACCAGGGCCCGGCCCAAGGCCCGGGACAGGCTCACCAGCACCCGGCCTCGGGGTCCAGCACTTTATCCTGCCACCAGGGACCCTGGGACCGGGGGCGCCTGCCTGCCAAAGAGGGCACCAGAATGTACAAACAGAAGGGAACCAGTCCCACATCGAAGGGTGAGGCCAGCCCTCACCCTCAACCACCTATATAAGGGCCCCAACTACCCTCTTTAATAAGTAACTTATCTCACTCACCGCTTACATACGTGCCTTGGTTATATATATTCCAACTATACTAACTTAGGCATCGGAGAAGAGAAGACCGGCCCGCCCGGTATTCCCCTTAGTGAGCAGGTTTGCAGGAGATCAAGTTGGATTCATCCGTATCTACCAGGCCCCCAGACTTGGGGGACTGGGCACCGATAGGTCGGTAACCCTGCGGGTCTGCGGGACAAGAGCAAGACAGATTTAAGTCCCCATTCAAGATTGCACTTGACCGGGAACTTGGGGGACTTGTTGACAGTAGCCGCAGAGAGGCTTCAGCAGGCCCACAGACCCGCAACAAGTGCACCAGGGCCCGGCCCAAGGCCCGGGACCGGCTCACCAGCACCCGGCCTCGGGGTCCAGCACTTTATCCTGCCACCAGGGACCCTGGGACCGGGGGCGCCTGCCTGCCAAAGAGGGCACCAGAATGTACAAACAGAAGGGAACCAGTCCCACATCGAAGGGTGAGGCCAGCCCTCACCCCCAACCACCTATATAAGGGCCCCAACTACCCTCTTTAATAGGTAACTTATCTCACTCACCGCTTACATACGTGCCTTGGTTATATATATTCCAACTATACTAACTTAGGCATCGGAGAGGAGAAGACCGGCCCGCCCGGTATTCCCCTTAGTGAGCAGGTTTGCAGGAGATCAAGTTGGATTCATCCGTATCTACCAGGCCCCCGGGTTTAGGCAGAAACACTTTTGTTTCTGGTTTGTTTTGACTCTCCAAACTATTAATGCAATTACAGTTGCGTGTATTACTCTTAACTAAAATTGTTGACCTTAGGGATCTCTTAATACTATTATTAGTTTTCTCTAACATCTCAATTATATTTTTCATTTTCCATTAATATTTCAAAAAGTAGTAAGTGGTATCTATCTTTGAATCCTGATTCACATTTGTAATAAAAACTAGTAGAAATAATGGTTGTTACACTGTGCCACTAATCTCTTAATTTTCATGGAACTCTAAACAATGAATCATCACTTTCTTTCGGTTCTTATTGTAGACGCATAAAGTTTATATACTGCATAATATGAATGGCATGCATGATCATAGCATGAGCAGTCACAAAACTTGAATTTTGGAGATTAGATAGCTAATAATAGATGACAAACGATAAGTAAACCTCATATGATTCCTTTCAGAAGCAATATGTAAGTAAATGAGCATAGTTTCACATCCATTCTTTTTTGTTTTCTGGAAAATCACAACCATTGTTTCAACAGCCAAGAAAACTGAAATACAGAGACATTGAACAACCTGATAACTTTTGAAGCCAAGAACAAGCTACCAGCTTTAAACTCTATAAATTAAATCCCATGCAGCCAAGCTATAATCCATTCCATGATCATACATCATGATATTTCTCTGCTTCAACGAGCCTGAAACTCCGCAACTGCAACGACCATTGCTCATATTATCATATATGATCACAGTAAATGTGGAAATGTATTTGTTTAGGTCGAAGTGCACCTTTTGACCTTTTTCTTTATGTTGTCTGTGCTATATGGAAATATTTATGTTCTTCGTTTCTTCTAGTGTTCTAAAAAGGTTATCGTGTAGACTGGAGAAGGCAGAAAGGAGTGACATACATAAGACATTGACAAGAAGTTCGGTCTTCATATTTCATACGTGTTTTGTATAGTTTCACTTTCGCCGCCTTCAATTTATATTGTTAGGCATAAATACACGTATTTTTGGTAAGATCAAGGCTTCACATTGAGCTATCATATTCTTTTCCTGCTTTGATGTATTATGCAATGATCCTTCAATCTCGTAGACCACAATCAAGTTATGCATGCTTTATCCGAAAATTTAACTGCATATGTTTTCCATTTCTGTTATGATCACATCTCAGTTATATTTCTCAAAGAACATTTTGCCACCTACTAGTGTGTATTATTCCAACTCATTTCTAAATATGCATTTCTCTTATCTTTTTTACTGTTAACATGTATTTGCTTTTATGAGGAAAATGAAGCAGAGTTTCTGTTATTATAACCTTAATACGTATGAAACGTATTATTTCGACTTCTGCTACGTCAACGCAAATTTGATGTTGCTTTCTTAAAATGCCTACTGATATTTGGGTTTATGGCTTTTATGCCTTTATTATGGAAATATTGCATTTTCCTTCTAATAGTGGAAATCAGTGAATGAATATATGTACGTACAAGCTCATGTTGGCTGCTCAAAGCAAATGATACTCTACTTGAAGTTAAAGGAAAATAAATAGTTTAAACTAATTCCATTGTGATATGTTTATACGAGGGAGAAAGATCAAGAATTGCATGAATATCCTAAACTGCACATCTGAGTTGGGAAGTGTCAAAGGTTGTGCAGACTGCTCACTGCAAAGTGGTTGTTGATATTTGAATGATCAAATATAGAAAAAGAGTCACTAAGGGATCTCAAAGCTAATCAGCTTGAACTTTAGGTTCAGTTGCTTCTAATGAAAACTAATCAAACAAAAACCAAAACTAAGAGCTTAAAGCAGTTTCACTTGCCAACCTTAGCAGTTGCTTCTAATGATAACTAATAAAACAAAAACCAAAACTTCTAATGATAACTAATAAAAACCAAAACTTCTAATGATAACTAATAAAACAAAAACCAAAACTAAGAACTTAAAACCTGTTTCATGTCAACACTAGCAGTTGCTTTCAATGAAAACTAACAAAACAAAAACCAAAACTAATTAAGAGCTTAAAACCAATTTCACTTGCCAACCTTAGCATGCTTTTGTTCAATGGTGAACTATTTTAGTTTTCGTCAATATCTCAATATGTAGCATTTATTTTGAATCTTTATTCAAATAATTTGTATTTCAAAAGAAAGCTGAAAACAACTGCTATTGTTCTAATGCACAACTAGTCTCCAATTTTCATGCAAATCTAAATAATAAGTCATAATTTTCTTAGTTGCTTTGGGATCCTTATATTGCATGATGTGTATGGTAACCGATGAAAACACCCCGTAGTAGAATCAGCATGAGCAATCACAAAATTTGAATCCAAAAGTATAGCTAGCCAGAAACATCAATCATGCATTGAATATCCATCGAAAACAAATCATGCATTGACTAAGAGAAACAAAATATTTTGTACAAGAGCCCTCTTGTCCCACTTATTTGTTGGGGAAAGAAAAATATAGGGATGCAAGGAATATTTTTTTTATTTAATTTTTTTTATAAATGAAATGATCAGTCCTCTAGTGCCTCACAAGTGAGTAACAACCATACACCACTCTTATTTGCTGTAATTGATCGAGAAAACTTTGGCACATAGGTAAACATAAGTTCTACATTGAACTCAGATTCAGAATGGAAACAAACAACAGTCCAAAGTTCAATTTCTATAGTTCCTACTTCCCTCTGGTGAGAATGTGAGATGCATAAAAATCCTTCACCACAAATATCATCACTTGTTTATGTGCAGATACATTTGAAGGCAAAACCTGAAGGAAAAGAATAAGATTTTTTTTCTTTGAAAAGAAAAAATTACACTAAATATGAAGACCCCTTGTGCAGAACAGAGCTCCCAATCTTAGGGATGTACCAGAAGTTCAATCTGTTCTTAACAGCAAAGCAGCTAATGAAACCAAATCTCATCATAAATCTCATTGTTAGCTAATAGAAAAACTGAGAAGCTTGACTTTGATGGCAACACACACGCATAAGCCATCAACTATTACCATTTGATAGTGAGGAGATACCATCTAACAACAAATAATTAACTACAGTAAATCTCAAAACATTTTCAGAAGCAAAGTTCAACTAAATGAGCATAGTTTCACAGCCATTATCTGAACAGCCAGGAAAAGAGACAAATATCCAATCTGAAAGCATTTAAAGCCAAGCAGAAGCCATTAACATTTTTTTTTCTATACATTAAATCCCAAGTTCTATCCAATTGCATGCTCATACATCATAAAACGTCTCTCCTTCAAGTCTTCAACGAGCCTGAAACTCCACAACTGCAACAACCAATGCTCATATCAGGAGTCAAGACTGATGGTAATATTTACACAACAATCTAAACAGCAAGTAATCACAACAACTTCAAAATTCCATTAATTAAGAACGAAATTCATCAGGGCACGCAATACCAATCAAACCACCATTCCACACATCAATAGTTGTAACAGATTATGCTCTTGTTCTTTTCATTAGAATTATCTCAAGGAACATGGTTACTCTCTGACTGAAGATGGTTTGTTCTCTTATTCAGGAGATAATTCAATCAATAACATACTAAGATTTCCAACAATATAATGTCTTGCTCATATAGAACTTTAAACAAGGGCATACAAGCAATTTAAAGAAACAAAAAAATAACAATGAAGGGGTATAGAACTTACTGCGACGGGTACGCTTCTTGAATAGAACTGGGTAGTTGCAATGGGGGCACTCAATCTTATCTCCAGGCCTCAACGGGACTTCCTCCCCACAACCTGCAACACAATCAGATCAGAATCAAAAGGGTGGCTTTAACTTTTTCTTCTTTGATTTCTTAGTAATAGGGAGTTTTCAAGTGAAAGAAAAAAAGGGTGGAGGGGGAGTGATTACCTCCACAGTCGTAGAGGGGGTCCCTTTTCGGCGGCGGTGGCTGAGGACGAGGATTCGATGGCGCCGACGACATGGTTGAGCTCCTTCTTCCAAGGGGTTCTCTTCTTTTCTGCAGGGTTTAAGGGTTCTTGTGGGATTTTGTCTATTTTTCTTGAACATAAAATGAAACGATTGGGCTTCACAAGTGAAGGCCCAACTCAATTCTCAACATTGAAATTTCTAGAATGATACCGAGGAGGATTTCTATAGCATTTTCAAGTTCATCTTTAAATCGGTAAAATATTGAGCATTTTCCTTTTTTACATGAAAATAACATCATTGAAATCCATAACTGATTAGGAGAAGCACCACTAGTTGAGAGAAGACAATTGCATCAACGACAAAGTTAACCATCACGACGTTTGAAATATAGCCAAGTTCAGGTCTTTTTATAATTAAATAATTTTTTTTTATAAAAATAAAGTTGAATACGGTAGATCAACAATCATTAGCTACAGTGTAGTAAGCTTACAATGATAGGGAAAATGACCATTTGGTAGAAACATCGCAAAAAGTGTCCAATTCTCTCTCTCTCTCTCGAGACGGAATCTCACCTCTCTTCTTTCTCCTTATGACGATAATGACGACAACGACGCCGCTGCCTCGACGAAGAAGATGATGCCCTCCTCGACGCGTTCGCCTTGCTCCTTCATCACCGTCGACGGCGTTGAAGAAGGTTGGGATTGGGCTCGGAGTTGTCCTCTTCGTTCGAGCTCTAAATCCCAATCGTGTCGGCGTTGGTGGCATTTTTTGCAACAACATTGCTGATTAGTGAAGAGGTGGTCAATAACGTAAACATGAAGTGGCTGAGATTTAGGTTGTGAGTTGTGACTCCGGAGATGTAATTTGATTTGGCCAAGAAGAATTTAGAAGTGTTGATTGATAGTGAGATTATGAACAACTAGGTTGCGGAGCTGGATGGCTATGTGAGAAAGTATTAATCAAGCTAGTTATTTATTGGCTCATGTAAATATACGGTGCGGGATCTGGGCTTAAAATTAGCTATTATGTGCTCATATCTAAACTCAAAATTGGCTTCTTCTTCTTCTTCTTCTTTCATTTAAAGATTAGTTATGTGAAAAATGTATATGGAAAATATTGTATTGCATAGCAGAAAGATAAAAAAAAAATTATGAGTTACTAGAGGTCAATAATTGGGGTCACTAATTTATTATCATGTGTTACTAAGTGTCAGTAATTTATTATCAGGTGTTACTGTGTGTTAGCAATATATTATTAGGAGTTATTGGGTGTCGGTATTTGGATCACTAAGAGTCAGTACTTGGGTTCATTAAGGGTCAGTAACTTATTATCGGTTGTTACTGGAGGTCAGTACATCGTATAATACAGTTTATAGCCCTCTAATAAAACCTCCGGCCAGGGTTGCGTTTGGGTGCAATAATGTCCGATGAAATCTAAATATATATATATATATATATATATATAAAATCCAGCGAGATATCGGTGACACATAAAAATCCGGCGAGATTTCGGTGATCGGATTCCAGCGGTCGATGATTGAATTTCGGGGAGTTCCATTGACTGGAGTCCGGCTACCGGTGACCGAAGTTTGATGATTATGCTTGTGATTATAAAGGTTAGGGGTAAAATAGTCCTAATTTGTTAAATTTTAGTGAAAAAGTGTTCAATTGGGCAATAAATGTAGTTACATTGTGTTCAATTGGGCAATATTTTAGAATAGTCATTAGTTTGACAAAGAGACCCCTAATTTTGTATCAAATGGTCATTTTCCAACAATGATAAGCAAAGCAAACTAACCATGCATCCTACAAACCTAGGCATCTAAATTGATTAATTTCCTAGCTAGCACGCAATTATGATAGAGGCATGTCTAATTGTCCTCGTAAAAGACTCATAGAGTTTGATATATTCATATAAAAACTTAACCTAATCAGTGCATAGAACAAACACCGAACTCCACGCTCCTCCTCGTTCGAATTAGAGCTGCTTTCGCCGTTCCCTTTCCCAAAATCCCATGTTAGCCATAAATTGATTTATACATTTACACACACACATATATATATATAGTTAGTTGAACCAAGTAGAGATGTAGCTAGGGTATGAGCAGAAGCGTTAATCACGAACTAAAAGTGGAAATACTAGATATCCCTTTCTATATATATATATTAATCAGAAATTGAGAACTTTTATTTAGTAGATAGTATAAAGATAACACACTAATAGGGTCGACAATAAAAGTTATCTGTTATGATTCATCAACTTATACTATGGTAAAAGAGCCAAAAATACACCTATATTTTCATTTTTGATAAAACACATAAATTTCAGTGTCACAATACTTAGAAGTAAAAATAAAGGGTAATAACCAAATATTCTAGACACTGTGACCATATTCAACTTAATCAACCTTAGTAATAATAAGGAGAACCCCCTCTCCCACTAATTTGTCCTTATCCAAACCAACCTGTTCCGCTTCCACTGGGTCTAAAGCCGTTCTACTTCCGGATGTGTTCTCCATCAACACACAGTTCCGCCAAGCCCACAAAACATTGTAGGCCCAAAATAAATGGACCTTGAGCCCAAAAAACCAGGCCCAAAAGACTCAAAATCCCCAACTACCTCCGGCCATTCTTCACCAGCATCGGCGCCGGAAGGGGAAGATTCCATCACCGCCACCATCGATCCATCACTGCTACCTTCCGACCAACGGAGAACCCTGTCATTTGTGCCAACTCCTTCACCAGTTTCACCGGAATTGCACGGCCTACTAAGAATCCATCTAGAAAGCTTTGCCACAACAACTCTAACGCTGCCACCAGAACTACTCATCGTCATTGAAGAGATCAACACCCCTTTCCACCTAAGAGTCCTAGAAAAGATTTTACCTCTACCAATATAAACATATTGTAAGAGACGACTCCACCACTAAAAATTAATGGCATTGTCTCCAATCATTTGAATCACGAGTAGAGACGATCGCGGTTCAAAAACTTCACCACCGTCAAACCCAACAACATCGCAGCAGCAAACAACAACAATGGATTGAAGATCTAAAGCATTCTAATCTAGATCGACATCATGCGGTATCGTAGCAGAAAAAAAAAATTTAAACAAGAAAAACAAGATTATAGAGGCAGGTCGAGAAGAGAAGAGGGAAGAGACACCCCTCCTCCAAGAACGAGATTCTCCGTCACCGGCCATTTGAGAATTTTGGTCGAGGCGGCTGCTTGAGAGAATCCCTAGCAGAGCAATGATAGAGTTTTTTTACTCGAATTTTTTAGAAAGTAGCTGTGATTGATCAATTGGATCCATGAATATCCCGATATATATATATATATATATATATATATATATATATATATATATATATATATATATGTTGTAGGAAATACTGAATTGGTCTACTCATTTCATTGATAATCCCCTTTATATAGGGTGAGTATTACAACGGTAATAGGAAATACATTAATGACAATAATGACTACATAATTATCTATCGTCAGCTACATTGACGAAGGCACATAATACGTTTTTCCTTCAACACTCCCCCTTGTGCCGAATCAGAGATAGAATGGTGCATGTGGTGTTGCCTCATTAAAAACCTTGCCAAGTAACAAAAACCCAATGGAAGAAAATAAAACTTTGGTCGAAGGACAAAAAGAGCGCAACGCACCTATTACATTTGAAAACAACATGTATGTGCTAGACTCCCCCTGATGTCTGCACCTCCCCCTGATTTTTACATTAATGATTGGATTCTCCCTGATTCTTTCATTTGACCAAGGGAGCTTCAGTAACATTAGCATAGTTATGCATTTTCACATGTTTTTCCAAATATGACTTTGAGCAATGATTTAGTAACTAAATCTTGCCACATCGTCCTCAGATCCAACTTGATTTTCTTTGATCTTGAGGATAAGGTTGTTCATGAACTGAATGCATATGTTCATATTGAACATCAGGTTCACTCGTGGTATGACCTTCATATAACAAAATAGTCATAACTTCGTCTAGAGTATGAGTGAACCATTAAGAGATTTGAAATTGATTTGTGATAACAGATTTTCTTATCTCACCTTTAATGCGTTTTTCTTTACGCATAGTTAGCTATGACGTGGATAATTTCTTTATCATGTCACATTCTATGTAGAGATTGAATAAGCCCAAATCTTTCATATCTTTAATGAAAGAACGATTTGCGTTGCGTAGGCGCATAGCTAGACATAGCTTTACAAATTTATATCGAATGAGAGGTCGAGTCTTACATATTATGTTTAAGTACAATCATGCGTCATTGCACTTGTATAGGAATTTCATTTCCCAATACTTCTTCGTCATCTTCCTTTAGATGAAAAACGGATCTATTGTTAGAGTAAAGACTTCGACTGATCATGGGAATATCTGTAGGCCTCACTTTATTCTTTAGAGTGCCTAAGCCGATTGATGGATGATCACCATCATTACAGTCCTTGAGTTCCATTTCAAGACTGTGTATTCCCAAAATCTTTTTCATTCTCAACTTAGGATTTACAATACACTGAGTTTCTCTTATTTCATTTAGAGTTCATATATATCCATAATGAAAACGCAAGGGCATAATTCATCAATCCCTTTCCAATCAAGTAGTCACTTTAGTGAACATTTCAATTTCTTTTGCAAACGTACTCATGTGATCTAGAGTCACTTGATTTGGGTGGATCAAGTCCGTTTAGGATCCTCATGTATATCTCTTAATTTAGATCCCCATAGAGATATATGTTTTGATCACTTTTCGTAAGCTGCATGTTCAGTTTTTCGGAAACTACCAAACTGACAAGGTAGTGGAGTGCAATGACATCCATTACGAGAGTTTGTCTCATCGTAGTCCATTACGAGAGAATATCTCCTCGTAGTCGATTCCAGTGCGTTTTTGAGAGACCTTGCGCCATAAGGTGAGTTTGCATACTCTTATTCTCATTACACATTCTAACAAAGATATATTTGATAGGGTTTATATTTGCGGTGTCGGCGTCACCTGCCCAAAAGACCTATCTCTTTGTTTATACTGGATCGCTTCTTTCCATTAGGCCAGTTTACTAAGTTGACATTTTTCAACAAAGTATGGTTCGATAGTAGACTCATTATTCCACGTCCTCATGTACACTAGTGTAATGTGTTTGTAGAGATCTCTATACTTTAAGGATTGGTTCTAACATTTGAGGCGTCCCCCAATGATAACCACAATCCATAAATATTCTCATGAGACGGATTTGAGTATCACTGATCAATAGATCAGGTTGTGCCAAACTTGTTTTCTTCCTTTACACAAGTATGTATCGAACTTAAGGTGACCTCCCCCTCTTCCTTGGAGAGCCACGGCCTGTGACACCATT
This sequence comes from Potentilla sterilis, assembly GCA_963682095.1. NCBI lineage: Eukaryota > Viridiplantae > Streptophyta > Magnoliopsida > Rosales > Rosaceae > Potentilla > Potentilla sterilis. The sequence goes on along the minus strand of OY821759.1, from coordinate 35,883,382 downwards.
TATACCACTTATGGCGTCACCATGCCACCATCCATGGTGGTAGTGCAATACCCAATTCCTCTTGGGTGATACCATGTCCTTTTGATAAAACACAATCCTTGCAGGTATATTTGCAGCAGGTTTATATGATCTCGTCACTTTAATGTATAAGATATCTACACACCTTACTTTGTGTGATTTTTGGGGATCGAGATGAGACATAGTGGGGACAAACCACGACAATTCCTGTCGTTCCACTTGAACATGCTTGTTCTTATCTCCCCCTAACGACGGGAAGACTGTCTCATCAAAGTGACACTCCGCAAATCTAGCGGTGAAGAGATCGTCTGTCAAGGTTTCGACATAGCGGACTAGCTGGAAGTTCATATCCATCATAAATATTTATTCATCTCAAGTAACCCATCATTGTGCGCTGTGGCGGTGCAATTTTGGCACATAAAAACATTTAATGGAGCTCAAGGATTGTAGATCCGTGTCAATCCAAAATAGCTCAAGGATTACAAGTTCGTTTGAAATCCTTTAAAATCCTCACACATAGTCACTAGCTATGGTGTAAATTGGTTCAATGATGATGGCCATAGATGAAAAGTAACGCTGCATGCAAAAATTGCATAACCCAAAACGGAAGTATTGGTGTGCTTTACCAATATTAAGACTATTACTGTAGTCGTTTTCCGTGAGACCAATTGGGTTTTTATAAAGGAATATGATGTCCATTACAAATCCCATATAATAAGCCATAAAATCATCACACCTACGGAAATTAACCCGGCCTAGGTGCTTTGACTTTCTAGCATAAGCAGCATAAATTTTAATTGTGGATGGTGTCATGACACGTGACCAGCGTGTCGACACAACAACCAACACCATAAAATATTTAAGGTGTCCGCAAGTTGGTTGAATCAGTCCACTGAATCATCTTTGGATTCAATATAAGAACATAATGAGAACATATGTTTCCTTTGCATATGATGGTGTCAATCATAATTATACGAGTAGGCTTTGAATGATGTACTTTTATTCATAAAATCACGATGGATATCAGAAGCATAATAGGATATAAGTGCATGTACTTTGTGCATCAATCATAATGCCACCTTAGGGGGGCGGTGGAATCTAGGGTTTGAACATACGTCTTCAACCCTACATGGATTGTATCGAAATAATATTTAAGGACAAAATGTTCTTTGGTCGTCCTCGGTTTCCTGTGGGAACCATATTCTTCTGGTGTTTGCTTATATTCATCTAAAGTATGGGTGTCCATAGTAATTTCTTTAATGTACGGGTCACCATATCAAAGCCAATCTATGTCAGAATTCCAAAAGATCATGTTCTTATGACTTTGGATTCAATTATCGGTTACATATAACTCACTAAGTTGACATATAAATTTCTCTAATACGCGTTTACATCCGTAGTCATTAGAGGTAATGCAAAGGAGCTCAAATGAATTCTCACTTCTGTCTTTTTACATGAACATCGTGGCATAAATTTCTTTAAAATGTTGAACAAATTCAATTTTCTCTTATCGCATAAATTGTCAATTTGACATATGCTCAATATATACATCAAAATGTAACTCAAGTTCTTTAGAGTATGTCGATGGGGATTGTAATAAAAAGGTATTGTAATCCTAGTTAGACAAGTGCATTATGAATCCCAAAGGAACAAATATTTAGATCCTTATCACTTTCATTATAGTACTACAGTTCTTCAGTACTATTGTGCTATTTTTGTAATATATTAGTACTATTGTCCTTCAGTACTATTATTTTAGGGAGTACAAGGTGCATTTCTTTGCACACAGTCCGTTGTGTCATGCCTATATTATGTCATTGCACACAGTTCTTTGTGTCATGTCTATGTTATGTCATTGCACACAGTTCTTTGTGTCATGTCTATATTATGATATGTTGTTTTACTTTATGCAATACTTTGCAAAGTTAGATGTAGAAAATTGAATTATGTATATTATTATGAATAAAATTTGAATAATCTCAATTCATTGAGAGAAAATTCAAAAATTAACATGCCAACGATTATATTTAGTCTTGTCCAATTGCGAGATAGAAACTTTAAGACCAAAAGTCTAATTTAGGACCAAAAGTCGTATTTAGGCGTAATGGCCTTTATAAGGATATCTTAAAATTTTTAAAGTAGACTAATCAAAGTCTATCTTGGATTGAGCCAGATCCTTTTTGCTCTTTTAATAGCTGCAATGATGAGATGTGTCATTTGACATATTCTTCCCATATGGTATGTGTTTAGTTGGAAATTCATTTTCGATGTTCTTGTTGGATATTGAAGATACTTTTCCAAAAAAAATCCACGTACTCGCATGATTCTTCATACTTATTGTAAGTCGTAGCTAATTCTTTGCTAGCTTGTAATGTACGTATGAATAGTTCATTGAATTACAACAATGGCAGTGCTTCATTGCACATGACGTGTCCCCTAGATCATCTTTCAAATGGTACATTATTTCCACTTACTTTTGGATGATTATATGAATTTTACGTCCATGGTAATTATTATTTGTTTTAGGGTTATTGCATTACTTTGCACATTTTGTTCCAAGAAATATCCTTTTCTCAAACTTTACATCGTCATTACCCTTTGTTTTCTCATAACTTACATCATCATTGCCCTTTGTTTTAGGGTTGTTGCATTACTTTGCATGATTTGTTTCAGGAAATTTCTTTTTCTCAGACCTTACATTGTCATTCAAGATATTGTAATTATTTCTTAGTTATTTACATAAAGCAATTTGCATAAATATACCATGCTCAAGCCTTAGTTGGCTTAATAGGGGAATTTGGTACTCAAATTCTTCAGAGTCCAATATGTCAAAACTAAACTGTGATGGTTAAACCATCTATAAAATAGAGGAAGAATAGAATGTATTAATCTCGTGGTCTAAATGACATGCACGACGACTAATATAAACCAAGATACATTATGGTAAATCCGATGCTTTGTGAAATTACGTTATCACAGTAAAATTTTGATTTCTCCGTTTTCATTGCATGTGAAGCTAATGAAATTCCATTATTGTTGCTTTTTACACAATTAATCAGATATCCATCTTGAAAAATTTTCAAGAAATAAAAAAATTGGATTTCAAGACCGAAACTTGTAATGGTCATATTTTTCTTGCTTTGTGAATATGCTTTATCACAATAGTTGGTTTGTCCATTTTATATTGTATTGCTCATGAGATTGCATTATCATGGCAATGCTCAAACTAAATAACATGTTAAATAAAAACAATTATTTAACACTAATAAAATAGACATATAATGATGCTCAAATTTCATAAGTATATGTCATAATATAATAAGATAAGTTTGAGCATTATATCATTAACGATTGAATGAAAATGATAACTTTAATTAGATCTTACTTGGTAGTTTGCCAAATAAACTGCATATGATACAATTGCTCGATCTCCGACTCCAAATTGTCGTCACATATTGCCCGTATCGTAATTGTTATGCCACATAAGAACAAATAATATGCATATGATTAGTCACTTTAATCATATATATTTCACATTTTGTTGTAGAATAATCGGAAATTGGTCTACTCATTTCATTGATAATCCCCTTTATATAGGGTGAGTATTACAACGGTAATAGGAAATACATTAATGACAATAATGACTACATAATTATCTATCGTCCGTTACATTGACGAAGGCACATAATACGTTTTTCCTTCAACACTCCCCCTTGTGCCGAGTCAGGGGTAACATGGTGCATGTGGTGTTGCCTCATTAAAAACCTTGCCAAGTAACAAAAACCCAATGGGAGAAAATAAAACTTTGGTCTAAGGAGAAAAAGAGCACAACGCACCTAATACATTTGAAAACAACATGTATGTGCTAGACTCCCCCTGATGTCTGCACCTCCCCCTGATTTTTACATTAATCATGGGTTTCTCCCTGATTCTTTCATTTGATCAAGGGAGCTTCAGTCTTATTAGCATACTTATGCATTTTCACATGTTTTTCCAAATGTGACTTTGAGCAATGATTTAGTAACTAAATTTTGCCACATCGTCCTCAGATCCAACTTGATTTACTTTGATCTTGAGGATAAGGTTGTTCATGAGCCGAATACATAGGATCATATTGAACATCAGGTTCACTCATGGTATGACCTTCATATAACAAAATAGTCATAACTTCGTCTAGAGTATGGGTGAACCATTAAGAGATTAGAAATTGATCTGTAATAACAGATTTTCTTATCTCACCTTTAATGCGTTTTTCTTTACGCATAGTTAGCTATGACGTGGATAATTTCTTTATCATGTCACATTCTATGTAGAGATTGAATAAGCCCAAATCTTTCATATCTTTAATGAAAGAACGATTTGCGTTGCGTAGGCGCATAGCTAGACATAGCTTTACAAATTTACATCGAATGAGAGGTCGAGTCTTACATATTATGTTTAAGTACAATCATGCGTCATTGCACTTGTATATGAATTTCATTTCCCAATACTTCTTCGTCATCTTCCATTAGATGAAAAACGGATCTATTGTTAGAGTAAAGACTTCGACTGATCATGGGAATATCTGTAGGCCTCACTTTATTCTTTAGAGTGCCTAAGCCGATTGATGGATGATCACCATCATTACAGTCCTTGAGTTCCATTTCAAGACTGTGTATTCCCAAAATCTTTTTCATTCTCAACTTAGGATAATACACTGAGTTTCTCTTATTTCATTTAGAGTTCATATATATCCATAATGAGCACGCAAGGGCATAATTCACCAATCTCTATCCAATCAAGTAGTCACTTTAGTGAACGTTTCAATTTCTTTTGCAAACGTACTCATGTGATCTAGAGTCACTTGATTTGGGTGGATGAAGTCCGTTTAGGATCCTCATGTATATCTCTTAATTTAGATCCCCATAGAGATATATGTTTTGATCACTTTTCGTAAGCTGCATGTTCAGTTTTTCGGAAATTGCCAAACTGACAAGGTAGTGGAGTGCAATGACATCCATTACGAGAGTTTGTCTCATCGTAGTCCATTAAGAGAGAATATCTCCTCGTAGTCGATTCCAGTGCGTTTTTGAGAGACCTTGCGCCATAAGGTGAGTTTGCATACTCTTATTCTCATTACGCATTCTAACAAAGATATATTTGATAGGGTTTACATTTGCGGTGTCGGCGTCACCTGCCCAAATACCTATCTCTTTGTTTATACTGGATCGCTTCTTTCCATTAGGCCAATTTACTAAGTTGACATTTTTCAACGAAGTATGGTTCGATAGTAGACTCATTATTCCACGTCCTCATGTACACTAGTGTAATGTGTTTGTAGAGATCTCTATACTTTAAGGATTGGTTCTAACATTTGAGGCGTCCCCCAATGATAACCACAATCCATAAATATTCTCATGAGACGGATTTGAGTATCACTGATCAATAGATCAGGTTGTGCCAAACTTGTTTTCTTCCTTTACACAAGTATGTATCGAACTTAAGGTGGCCTCCCCCTCTTCCTTGGAGAGCCACGGCCTGTGACGCCATTTATGCCACTTATGGCGTCACCATGCCACCATCCATGGTGGCAGTGCAATACCCAATTCCTCTTGGGTGGTACCATGTCTTTTTGATAAAACACAATCCTTGCAGGTATATTTGCAGCAGGTTTATATGATCTCGTCACTTTAATGTATAAGATATCTACACACTTTGCTTTGTGTGATTTTGGGGATCGAGATGAGACACAGTGGGGACAAACCACGACAATTCCTGTCGTTCCACTTGAACATACTTGTTCTTATCTCCCCCTAACGACGGGAAGACTGTCTCATCAAAGTGACACACCGCAAATCTAGCGGTGAGGAGATCGCCTGTCAAGGTTTCGACATAGCGGACTATAGCTGGAAGTTCATATCCAGCATAAATATTTATTCATCTCAAGTAACCCATCATTGTGCGCTGTGGCAGCGCAATTTTGGCACATAAAACATTTAATAGAGCTCAAGGATTGTAGATCCGTGTCAATCCAAAAGAGCTCAAGGATTACAAGTTCGTTTGAAATCCTTAAAAATCCTCACACATAGTCACTAGCTATGGTGTAAATTGGTTCAATGATATGGTTATAGATGAATAAGTAACGCTGCATGCAAAAATTGCATAACCCAAAACGGAAGTATTGGTGTGCTTTACCAATATTAAGACTATTACTGTAGTCGTTTTCCGTGAGACCAATTTGGTTTTTATATATAGGAATATGATGTCCATTACAAATCCCATATAATAAGCCATAAAATCATCACACCTACGGAAATTAACCCGGCCTAAGTGCTTTGACTTTCTAGCATAAGCAGCGTAAATTTTAATTGTGGATGGTGTCATGACACGTGACCAGTGTGTCGACACAACAACCAACACCATAAAATATCTATGGTGTCCGCAAGTTGGTTGAATCGATCCACTGAATCCTCTTTTGATTCAATATAACAACATAATGAGAAACTCATGTGTCCTTTGCATATGATGATCTCAATCATAATTGCTTTAACGAATAGGCTTTGAATGATGTACTTTTATCCATAAAATCATGACGGATAGGAGAAGCATAATAAGGTATAAATGCATATGCTTGTGCATCAAATATATTATAATGCCACATTGGGGGAGCGGCGAAATTTAGGAATTGAACATACGTCTTCAACCCTATATGACAATATTTGAGGATAAAATGTTCTTTGATCGTCCTCAGATTCGTGTGTGAACCATATTCTTCTGGTGTTTGCTTCTATTTATCCAAAAATATGGGTGTCCATAGTAGTTTCTTTAATGTATGGATCACCATATCAAAGCCAATCTATGTCAGAATTCCAAAAGATCATTTTCTTATGACGTTGGATTTAATTAGCGGTTACTTAGAACCTACTAAGTTGACATATAATCTTCTCTAATACTCGTTTACATTCGCAGTCATTTAGAGGTAATGCAAAGGAGCTCAAATGAATTCTCACTTGTATCTTTTTCACATGAAAAATCGTGGCGTAAATTTCTTTATAATGTGGAAAACAAAATTCAATTTTCTTTTATCGCATAAATTGTCAATTTGACATATGCTCAATATATACATCGAAACGTAACTCAAGTTCTTTAGAGTAAATCGATGGGGATTGTAATGAAAATGTATTGTAATCCCAATTAGGCAGGTGTATTATGAATCCCAAAGGAAAATATATACTGATCATTATCACTTTCTTTGATATACTAATCATTATCATATACTATTGATATAGTGTTACTGTTCTTCAGTACTATTATTTTAGGGATTACATTGTGCGTTTCTTTACACACGGTTCTTTGTTTCATGCCTATATTATGATATGTTGCTTTACTTTATGCAATACTTTGCAAAGTTAGATGTAGAAAATTGAATTATGTGTATTATGAATAAAATTTGAATAATCTCAATTCCTTTAGAGAAGATTCAAAAAATTAACATGCCAACGATTACATTTAGTCTTGTCCAATTTAGAGAGAGAAATTTTAAGTCCAAAAGTCTAATTTAGGACCAAAAGTCGTATTTAGGCATAATGGCCTTTATAAGGATATCTTGTAAGTTTAAAAGTAGACTAATCAAAGTCTATCTTGGATTGAGCCAGATCCTTTTTTCTCTTTTAATAGCTGCAATGAGATGTGTCATTTGACATATTCTTCCCATATGTTATGTCTTCAGTTGTAAATTCATTTTCGATGTTCTTGTTGGATATTGAAGATACTTTTCCAAAATCCGCGTATTTATATGATTCTTCATTTTTATTAAAAGTCGTAGCTAATTCTTTGCTAGCGTATAATGTACGTATCAATAGTTCATTGAATTACAACAATGACAGAGTGCTTCGCTGCACATGACATGTCCCCTATGTCATCTTTTAAATGTTACATTATCTCCACTTGCTTGTGGATGATTATAGAAATCTTTACGTCCATAGTAATTGCCCTTTGTTTTAGGGTTGTTGCATTATTTTGCACAATTTGTTCCAAGAAATAATAATTTTTTTTTTTTCAGACTTTACATCGTCATTACCCTTTGTTTTCTCAGACCTTACATCGTCATTGCCCTTTGTTTTAGGGTTGTTGCATTACTTTGCATAATTTGTTCCAGGGAATTTCTTTTCAGACCTTACGTTGTCATTCAAGATATTGAAATTATATATTTAGCTATTTACATAAAGCAGTTCGTATAAATATACCATGTTCAAGCCTTTGTTGGCTCAATAGGGGAATTTGGAACTCAAGTTCTTCAGAGCCCAATGTGTCAAAGTCGAACTGTGATGGTTAAACCATCTGTAAAATATAGGAAGAATAAAATATATTAGTTTCGCGGTCTATGACATTCACGACAACTAAAATAAACCAATATACTTTATGGAAATCAAATGCTTTGTGAAATTTCGTTATCACAATAAAATTTTTGATGTTTCCATATTCATTGCATGTAAAGCTAATGAAATTTCATTATCATTGCTTTTTATATAATCAAGAAGATATCCATGATGAAAATTTTTTCAAGAAATTAAAATTGGATCTCAAGACCAAAATTTGTAATGGTCATATTTTTCTTACTTCGTGAATATGTTTTATCACAATAATTGGTTTGTCCATTTTTATATTGTATTGCTCATGAGATTTGCATTATCATAGCAATGCTGAAATTAAATAACATGTTAAATAAAAACAATTATTTAACATAATAAAATAGACATATAATGGTGCTCAAATTTTCATAAATATATGTCATAATATAATAAGATAAGTTTGAGCATTATATCATTAACGATTTAATGAAAATGATAACGTTAATTAGATCTTACTTGTTAGTTTGCCAAATAAACTGCATATTAAGCGATTGCTCGATCTCCGACTCCAAATAGTCGTCACATATTAATCGCCGCATCGTAATTGATAAGTCACATAAAAACAAACAATATTCATATGATTAGTCACTTCAATCATATATATTTCACATTTACTATATAAATTAAAAAAAAATTTCATATTTACTATTAAATTCGAAAAACAGTAAATAGATATATAGTAAATAGTTATACAGTAAATATAAATTACTGTACGGTAATTTCAAAAATTACCTTTGTATTTTACCCCCAAAAAAAAATCCTTTTTTTTTTTTCTTCTTTTTTTCGGGTTGGGTCAGGCCCAAGGGGCTGGGCCGGGTCGGATCAGGTCCAAATCCGGGTCGAGATCAAGCTTCTGCCGACGAAGCTTTGTCGGCAAAGTTCGGGTCCGATCTGAAGGCAGGAGCGGCGGAGGCGCGGAGCGGAGGGCAAGCCGGAGTCGTCTCTGCAGCGCAGGGGTCCGATCGGGGGTCGTCCGAGCAGTGGACGATCGGGGCGAGGCGATCGGGGCGAGGCGATCCGATCCGGGGCGAGGTCGGGCAGAATTTCAGATCGGGCGAAACTGCAGCCGATCGGAGGTGAGCCGATTGGAGCGACGGGGAGAGCAGCGCGGCGTCGATCGAGCACAGGAAGATTGAGCGAGCCGGGGTCGGAGTCGAGACGAGCCAGAGTCGTTGGAGTCGAGGCGAGCCGGAGTCGTTGGAGTCGAGGCGAGCCGGAGCCGTCAGACGCCGATCTGGGTTCGATTTGGGGATTGGTTCGGGCAGGACGTCGGAGCACCGGGGCTTGGTCCTTGAATCGAGCAAATCTGGGTCGTGCGGCGGTGAGGCTGGGCTCGCGGTGCGGCGGTGAGGCTGGACGGCGTCGATGTGGGATCGGAGGACGGCCGGTGGGATAGGCAGACATGGGTGCCCAGAGAAGAAACAAAAGGGTTTTTTTTCTGTGTTTTCCGGCAGTGTTCCGGCAGAAAAGAAAATTCTAGGGTTTGTGATTTTTCTGTGTTTTTTTTTTTTTTCCGGCAGATTTTTTCTTTGGCTAAAAACTCTAGGTTAGGCAAAGTGCTGATAACGTGTTGTAGAATAATCGGAAATTGGTCTACTCATTTCATTGATAATCCCCTTTATATAGGGTGAGTATTACAACGGTAATAGGAAATACATTAATGACAATAATGACTACATAATTATCTATCGTCCGTTACATTGACGAAGGCACATAATACGTTTTTCCTTCAACACATTTATCATATAAATTAAGCAATTTCACATTTACCATTAAGTTCGTAAAACAGTAAATAGTTATAAAGTAAATAGTCACACAGTAAAGTAAATATAAATTACTGTGCGGTAATTTCAAAAATTACCTTTAAATTTTTACCCCCCAAAATCCCCTTTTTTTTTCTGGGTTGGATCAGCAGATTCGGGTCAGGCCCAACAAAACCGGGTCAAGGCCAGGCCCAAAGAGCCGGGTCGGATCAGGCCCAAACCCTTCCTGTCGACGAGGAAGTTGTCAGGAAAACGGTGCTGGGGAACGACTGTGTCGTTGGCGTTGGCGTCGGCGCTGGTCCGGAAAAAAGCTTCGAGGCCGAGGGTATGCATCGACAGGAGCAGATCGGGGGGGATCGGTGTTGGGGCCGACTGGATGGTCCGATTCGGAGTCGTCGCGAGGAGGGTGCCCAAATGAGGTCGAAGGAGGGTGGGGGGGTCCGATCGTCGTCCGATCTGGGTCCGATAAAGGCGAGGCAGACGCGTATGGCCAGTGACGAGGCGAGCGGAGGAGCAGGAGGCGTTAAGGAGGTCCGATCTGCAGCGCGTGTCGGAGCAGAGCGGAGCCGGCGTCGGGGTTGGATCGGAGAAGTCGAGGGGTGCCCAGAGAAAACTTCTGGGTGTCGGGTCGATGTGGGCTGGCGTCGTCGGCGCTCGGCTGGGCTGACGTCGTCGGCGCTCGGCTGGGCTGACGTCGTCGGCGCTCGGCTGGGGAGGTGGAAATGACGTCGTCGATGCTAGGCTGAGAGGAGGGGGGTAGCGGCGGCGCCGGGGGGGGGGGGGGGGGGGGGGGGCTGCCGGCTAGGGTTTTCTTTTTTTCTTTTCTTTGTGTTTTTTTTCAGGAACAAAGACCTAGGTTTTTTTTCTTTTTTTTTTCTCTCTGGCTAAAGCAAAGTGCTGATAACGTGTTGTAGGAAATACTGAATTGGTCTACTCATTTCATTGATAATCCCATTTATATAGGGTGAGTATTACAACGGTAATAGGAAATACATTAATGACAATAATGACTACATAATTATCTATCGTCAGTTACATTGACGAAGGCACATAATACGTTTTTCCTTCAACAATATATATATATATATATATATATATATATATATATATATACGGAGCTTTTCAAATACGGACGTCCGTATTTTAAAGTTCCGTACGGATTTTCACTTTTTGCTCCACTTCCCGATCGAATTTCATCAAACTTCCTTCTAGACTTATCTAGATCATATTGTGTAGATCATCTCTGCAAAATTTCAGCCAATTTGGTGATCGTTAAGGCCCTCAAACTTCAGTTTTTCTGTTATATATCAAAACCGGGCAGATTTCAGACCGTCAGGTTTGTTTTTTGATTTTGAGGGTCTTAACGATCACCAAATTGGCTGAAATTTTGCAGAGATGATCTACACAACATGATCTAGATAAGTCTAGAAGGAAGTTTGATGAAATTCGATCGGAAAATGGTGGGAAAATGGAAATCCATACGGAACTTAAAATACGGACGTCCGTATTTGAAAAGCTCTATATATATATATATATATATATATATATATATATATATATATATATTATATCAGGGCTTCTTGGCTAAAGATCTCCTCACAAATCCTTATAAAACGGATTTGATATTTTGACTAACTTTTCGACTGAATTTTTACATTTCCACCGTCCTGTCTTTAGGTACTCATGTATAGATCAGCTCTGTAAATTTTCAGCCAATTTGATAATCATTAGCATATCAAACTAGATTAAAACAAATGAACAAACTGCATTTTGTCAAAACTGAATCGTTCATGTTTATGATAGGTAATTGCACTTTTGAATGTCTTAACGATTATCAAATTGGCTGAAATTTTACAGACATGATTTATACATGAGTACCTAAAGATTAGATGGTGGGAATATAAAAATTCAATCAAAAAGTTAGTCAAAATATCAAATCCGCACGATATATAGGGATTAGTGCGGAGGTCCTTAGCTAAAAAAACATATATATATATATATATATATATATATATATATATATCAGTTCCTATCTAGAGTGAACATTCACTCTGAAATTAACGTGCGAAGTTCTTTTTTTGACACACTTTTTTGTCATATTTTAACATCTCCACCGTTCAGACATTTGAACCTAATGTATAGATCATTCATACAAAATTTCATCGAAACTATACAAAATCAAACCGAATATGTTCAACCTGAACTGTTCGTATAAATCACCATAATTAAAGGACAAACTATTATCAAGTTGGATGAAATTTTGCAGAGATGACCTAGACATTAGGTTCTAACATTTGAACGGTGGAGATGTGAAAATATGACAAAAAAGTGTGTCAAAAAAAGAACTTCACACGTTAATTTCAGAGCGAAGGTTCGCTCTGGATAGGAACTATATATATATATATATATATATATATATATATATATGACATATTTATTTAAATATGAAGAATTTGATACAAAGAGTTTAATAAATATAACTTACAAAATTAGAAATGCATGAAGGCTTATATGAGGGAGGAGATAAACTTAAAACAGTAGAGTTCTCAACACATGAGTATTCTCTCTGAACTAAGCTCTAACTGAAGTGAAATGAAAATTGAGTCTGCTATAAGAATGTGGGAGTGAGGTTCCTTATAAAGACTTTGGAGGAATTTGTTTTTACTGTCGAGGAACAATGCTTTTACTGTTGGGGGAATCTGCTTTTACTATGGAATGGTGCTTTAATTGTAGGATTACTCAGAAGAGGACAAAACAGGAAGCAGCACGATTAGCTGTGGTTTGTCTCAATGATCAACAGTAAAAAGTGATTTTACTATTCATTACCTTCATAATTCATAAGGATCCTGGCCGTCTTGATAATAGTCTTCATTTTCGGCTTGACTATTTTCAGATTCGGCCCATCTTTTTGGTTTTGATGAGGAGCTGCCCCGCTTTCGATGGGTATGTGAATGATTGTGAGAGGAAGAAGATGATGATCCGGATGGAGTGGATTCTTCTTCATCTCTGGAACTGTCTGAACTGTCTGTTAGACTGGCTGCTTGGGTCAGAAGTCTTTGTGCCAATTGTTTTAATTCTGCTGACTCTCTTAACTTAGATTTTGAGGAAGAAGATCCTTCCTTAGTGATTTTCTTCCTGGATTTGGAAGAGGGTTGTGGCTGAGAAGATGTGGTGATCCGTAGTATTGGGCTTTTTCCGGTTGGGAGTTTGACTGGTGTGACTGAAAAAGGAGCAGGTGGTGCTAGTGATGATGGGTTAACTGGAGCCAAAGAGGCTGCTGAAGAAAAATTATGTGTAGAAATTTTCCAGGATTTTGTCAATTTAGAACTTATCCCACCATTTGACATAATATTCCCTAGTGTGGAAGTTGGATCTTCTTGAACCTTGTATTACCATTTGAAAATCCAATGGAGCTTATATTTGGACATAAAGTGCAATATAGGGGGGAAATTTTGTTCATATTTTGTAAATGTCTGAACTTTAGTATATTTGGTTACTACTTCTTGGATTGACTGGGGAAGAATGTCATAGTGACAGCCATAAGTAAACCACCATGAAAGAAACCACATAGGAAAGTTTCTTTCAAACTGTCTGTTAAAATTAATGAACCATGAGTGATTGAAGTCTTTTGACAGGTAAAGGAAGACCTTGAACCAAGCATCTTCATAATCATAGTAATTGAATGACAAATCTTCATATGTATGGTAACTATAAGGGGGATCATTTCATTGATCAAGTGAAATAAAATTCACTATATGGAGAGAATGATATAAAAGGGTATTAGGGGTGGTTTTCTTATCAAAGATGGGTTTAATAGCGACTGATTGGGTTTTCAAGAGAATGTCAGTAAAAAATCTCAATGTGTGATTGGGATGGTTTGGAATGAAATGAAGATTTGGTGGGAAATAAAATTTTGTTAATGCAATGGGGCTTTTGATGTGTCCTACACATGACTCTATTTGGAAAAGATTGGATGAAGACTTGATAATATAAGAGGATGTTTTTTTAAAAGGTCGACTGGGTTGAGTAGAATATGAAACTGCATATGGGTCATATTGAGTAACTAGGGCTGACTGAAAGATGGGCCTGTGGGAAAGAGTGGACCCAAGATATGGAACTGCATGAGGTTATCTTAAATGACTAAAAGATTGACTGTTAAATGGGATTATGCTGAAAGAGGGTTCTTCTATTTTGACTGTTGAGGTTGACTCATTTTTTACTAGAGGAGCATTGTGATCCGTTTGGCGGGTTTAAGATTGCGAGCGAGTCATCATGAGAAGCACCCTGAAGGAATTCACGGGTTAAATCTGGTATATGATTATCATCGCCTTTTATGAATGCAATTTCGAAATCAAAAACGCTTAAAATAGCTTGTCATCGAGCAAATATTTGTTTGCTAGCAATATTTTGAACATCTTTTTCTAAAACATGTTTTGCACTTTTGCAATCAATACGAATTAAAAATTTTTGATTTAGTAAATCATATTGAAATTTACTAATACAGAGAACAAGGGATAAAATTTCTTTTTTAATAGTACTGCAATTACGTTATGATTGTGACCATGTACCGGAATAAAATCTAACAATTTGCTCAGGATGAGCATGAGAGATTTGTTGTTTAAGGATGCCTCCATAACCTATTTCGGAAGCATCAGTTTCTACGATCTTATAAGAATTAGGTAATGGGATTCCCAGGCATGGAAGTGTTTTGACATATCTTTTAATTTCCCGGACAAGGTTTGTATGAATAGACGTCCAAGGAGGATGATTTTTTAGTAATCTATCAAATAGGGGCTTACACTTTTGACGAAGGTTTTGATAAAAATCGGCAACATAATTTAATGATCCCAAAAATCTTTGGAGTTGGTTTTTATCTAGAATCTCCTCTGGGAATTTATCAACAAACTGGATAACCCTGTTAATTGGGTTAATTTGGAGATGATGGATATTGAATCCTAAAAAACGAATGTTTGTTTGGAAAAGTTTAATTTTTGAGGCTGAGAGTACTAGGCCATTGGTTTTAATAATATTGTAAAATAAGTTTAAATGTTTCCAATGTTGGTCAATTGATTGGGAAAAAATGAGAACGTCATCAATGTAGACAATTGTGAAATGACTATAAGGGTTTAAGATATCATTTAAAATATTCTGAAAGTCACTAGGGGCACTCTTAAGATCAAATGGCATAACATTCCACTCATAATGGCCAAAATGGGTGACAAAAGCGGTTTTGTATTTATCATTTTCATGGATTTGGATTTGCCAGAATCCGGACTTCATATCAAATTTAGAAAAGATTACTGAATTATTTAATCTATTAATAAAGTCTCGTTTGTTAGGGATAGGGTATCAGATCCATTTTAACACAGAATTAAGAGGTTTGTAATTAATAACCAAGCGAGGGGCACCTCTTTCTAATTCAGCGTTTTTCTGAACATAGAAAGCAGGACAAGACCAGGGGGATTTACTATAGCGGATTATTCCTTTATCTAAAAGATCTTGGATTTCTTTTTTACAAAATTCCATAGTTTCATGATTCATTTGTATTTGTCGGGCTTTTGTAGGGATGTTTTTTTCGTTGAAGTTTTTAATATAAGGAAGATTAACAATATGTTTTTTCCTGTGCCAAAAGGCGGTTGGAATGTCGGAACAAAGATCTTTGATAATTTTTGTTTCAAGATTTTTAATTCTTTGTTGAAGTGAAGAATCTTGTAATTGGCAATCAATTCTTTGAAGTCAATTTCTTCTTGGAGATAAGTTATTTGTTGATGTTTTGATTTTATTAGGTTAATGGTTTTCGAAATAGAATTTTCTTGAAAAGCCTTTAAGGTATAGATCTCAGGATTAGAAAGAAAAGTAAATTTGACTAGTTGATCAAATGGGTAGGTGGTGATACCATCATATTCTGTCAGAAATGGGTAGAGAAGGGTAATGAAAGGAAGACCCAAAATTACTTTATCGGTTAAATCTTTTACTAAAAGAAATAGAGTTTTGAAACAAACATTGTTTTGACAAACATGTGCTTTGGGAATTTCGTATTTGATATTCATTTCAGTACCATTAGCAGAATGAAGTGATTCTTTTGTTTTTTCAAAATATTTTGAAGGGATTAAACCTTCTTGAATGCAGTTTAGGTCAGCTCTGGAGTCTACCAGAACCGGAGTAGTGAATAACCATTTTTTTAAATTGATTTGTTGGATAGTGTTAATAGTAGCTTGTTCAGAAATTTCTTCGTTATGCTGTAAGGATGGTGATGGAAAAGTATTGTTTTAAGTTTGTTGTATTTTAATCATTTGATTCTCAATTTTAACTAAATTTAAATAACCTTTTATATCTTTATTTTCAAGTGTTAGTTCCAATTGTTGTTGTTGTACAGATTGAATCTCAGTTTTTATGAGTTTAATTTCATGCTAAAGATCTTAGAGGGTAATTTCTTACTTCTTTTTTTTAAATTTATCAAAAGTTGTAGTGAGATATATTTTTTGTTGTGGAATATTAACTACTTGTTCTTGCGTGATTAATTTTTTAAATTTCTTAAGGTATTCAGCTTTAAGATCTAGATTATCTATTTTTCCAATTAAATCAATTAATAATTCTTCTTGTTCTTCTTGTTTAGAAAGAACATTAATAGTTTTACAGCAAATATCTTTACATCCTAATATAATATTCTGGGATGAAGATGTATCAGAATTGGGAGAGGAAGATGAATCATCAGATGAGGACTCAATGTCACTAGGTTCTATTTCAGAATCTGTATTACGCAAATTTAATATTTGAAAAAGGTTATCTTGCTCTTCCTGACTAATTTTTAATTGTTTACTAATGTTTTTTTTATCGGGCATTGGTTAGCAAAATGACCAGGTTTACCACATTTATAACATTTGGTTTTGTCAGAAAATTTTCTTTTTTGTGGATTAGAAAATTTTGGTTTAGACTTTTGAAATTTATTCTTAGAATAGAATTTATTAGGTGTGAAATTATTTTTATTTTGAGATTGGAATTTATGTCGACTAAATCTTCTTTTGGTAGGATAGTGGTTAGGTTCATTTTTTGTTTTCTTCTTCTAAAAGGGGAAATAGAAGGTAAACCGTATTGTTCACAAAAATTTTCTAATTCATATTTAGCCATTTTCTTATAGTCTTAACTTGGGTATTTAATTTCATATCTATACACATTTTTAATCCTTCTTTCTAGATTATTGTAATAATATTTCCATATGTAAGTGTATCATAGTTTATGTGACCAGTTTCATTGCTTAATACTTGTCTAATTTTATGAGCAAAAAATTTTGGTAAACCATTTATGAATTTTTCTTTCCAAAATGGTTGATTACTATCATCTCTAAGCATGACTCTAGATATAAAAATATCTTTATACCAATTAAAATCACTTAAGGTAGGACATCTGAAGTTACTAAGTTGGCCATGAATTCTAGAAGTAATATGACTGGGTGTACCAATAAAATGTTGTATGATTGTATATAACCAAGTGTTAACTGCATTAGAAACTCCTTTTCCAATGCTTTCATTAAAGATGGGACTGCCATCTTCATCTTGTTGAATCGCGTGTTTAATATTGTCTCTAGATTCAGCTGTGAGATGTTTTTCCCACTAGGAATGAAGCATTCTTTTGAATCCAGTGGCTAATATATCAATAATCTCAGATTGACTGAAATTATGATTAGTAACGTAACTATTAGCAGTTATTGACATATGGTGTAATTTATTTAAAATTTCTTATTCAGATAGATTATAAATGTTCCATTCATAGGTTTTGTCAAAGGAGATAGAGAATTGATTATTGGGTATGTTACTAGGTTGGATGTCTAATGGTAAGGGACGATCCATCCATTTTTTGAAGTTTTGTTTCTTTGGGTAATTTATTCTAGATATTTGAAGATTTTGAAACGTTCGATTAATTTTAAAGGTGGTACTTGAATCACTATCAGAAGAATCAGTGGAAAAAGTATTACTATTTATGACTGAAATTCTATTACTAGATTCAGGTTTTATATTTTTTAGAAGCTGGTCAATTTTTTGGGTAGTAGAAATCAGTTTATTAAGGTTGGAGAAATGGACTAAAGGGGTTTCAGTTTGTGGTTTAGGAAGTATACTGACTTTAGAATAAATAGTGTTTATTTTAGTTTCAATTTTGTCTAGTTGCTGGCCTATGATTACTAAACTTTAGTTAGAATAATTATTTTGTTCAATAATTTTTTTTATGATATGGATCTTTATCCTCAGGTAATTTGAAAGGAGAAGCCATAATGGGTTGATTTAAGTGATTAATGATTATGTTTTCAATGGGAGGATGAGTGGCGGTGACTACAGAATTGGTGGTTGTCCATTTAGATTTTGTTAAGGTTTGAACATTTTTATGTAGAAAATCAATGAAATCTAGAAAGAATATTTCGGTTTGATTTTGTATCATATAATTTTTCCAATCTTTAAATAATTATTTTCTGTGATCAATTAAAGGGTATTGTTGTCGGTATAAATTACGAGGTTGGGTGTTTTCTGGGGATTCAAGGTGTTGATCTAATCTGAGAAAATTTATTGTAAAGGGACGATCAAAGGTGCTTAATTGGGGGTTAATATGAGGGATTATTTCAAAATCAGATACTGTGGGGTAGGTGAAGTTGGTTCTTCTTCAACTGTAGGTTCATTTTCTACATATGTTGGATAAGTAACTTGAGATGTGATATTTAAATCTTTAATTTTTTTTTTAATTCTTCTTCTAATTCTTTTATCCAAATATTTTTTACTTCTTTTTCTAATTCAAAATCTAGTCTAAAGATACTAGATTCAACTTTAGTATAACCAGCGAAAGAACGTCTGGCAGAGACAAAAGAATGTCTAAAAGATTGTCCTAATTCTGAAATTTGGGGATGGTGGATAGGATTTTGGTTACGGAAATTAATTCTGATTGTGTCACCATTATATTGTTGTATACCATTTAAGTCAGAGACACTATGACGTACGTTTACTGGTTGATTTTCATTTGTGAGAGACCATTCAGAGGGAAGATGTACATCATACCATTTTATTGTATGGGGAACTCTAATGTTAGCATTATCTTGGTTACTTTGGATTAAAAGTGTTTGGTTTTTAGGATTTTTACTAATGGCTTGAAAATTCATGTTGGTTCCTGTGACCTTATAGTGGATTCGATAAATTAAAGCTAATGGTTGGGTACCTTCTAGAACATTATATCCAGAAGTTTTAATATTTAAGGTTAAGGCTTTTAATATGTGAGGATCACTAAGACTAATTGTGAAATCAGGATAACAATCGAAATAAATTGGACCATTAAAAAGACTTGACTCAATCATACCAAGAGTACTATCATTGAAATCAGTAAATCTAGCATCTCGTAGACAAAGTAAAACAAAAGCATTAAGACCTTTTCGTGTTAAAGGTTTAACACCAATTTGAACTAATCCTATATGTAGGAAATTATGACCATCTTTTTTATGTTTTTTAATAGACTCAGTGCTAAATAACTGACATGTTTCATGATCTTTACTAAGGCCATAAACTTGTTCAACTGTTTTAATATGATGTTCACTTTTAAATGAAGAAAGTGACAATTTTTTCTTGTAAATTTCGTTACTAGGGACTCTGGGGATATTTCAATCATTAATATCTATATTATTATTTGATTGATATTATATTTGTTCTTCATTCACTATATCTGGAATCATATTAAGGGAAGAGAATCTAGGAGCACTGGAAGAGGTTGAGGAAAATCTGAATAATCTACTCATAATGAAAAATGAAAGGGAGGATGGCCAATATATTAAGTTTGAAAATTACAGCTATTTGGACTGGGTGCCTAAAGGACTGAGATTTTCTCTGCTCCGCTCATGCCTCACTGGGACTTAATGTTTGGACCTGGACCTACTGTTTGGTTGGAGAAAATAAAGTCTAAAGGCGAGACAACAAAATAGAGTAACTAACAAGCTTAATAAAGAGGGACATGAACACAATCACTTCGTATTATAAATAAATTTAACGGATCAATCTCAATCTCCACTCCCAGGCGGTAATCCGCCACTTGGGGGTTGAGAAGGTAGAGAAGAACAAAATTTAAACAATCTCAGAGACCACTCCTGGGCGATAATCCGCCTACTGGAGTTTGAGAAGTTTTTACGAAAAATAATCTTAACACTTGGGGCTCTGATATATATATAGACATAGACACACACACACACACACACACACACACAGAGGCAGGATCTAGAGAGGATATCCTCAAACTTGCTAATAGTGCAGATTTTCATTTTTGAACCACTTTTTGATTGAATTTTCTCATCTCCACCGTCTACTATCTAGATAATATTTTGTAGATCATCTATGCAAAATTTCAACCAATTTGGTAATCGTTAAGGCCCTCAAAATTACGTTTTGCTGTTATAAACATGAACGGTTCAAGTTTGACAGAATTCAGTTCGTCCATTTGTTTTTCGAGTTTGAGGGCCTTAACGATTACCAAATTGGCTGAAATTTTACAGGATGATCTACACAATATTATCTAGATACTAAACGGTGGAGATGAGAAAATTCGATCTAAAAGTGGGTCAAAAATGAAAATCTGTATTATAACTCAAGTTTGAGGACATCCTCTCTAGATCCTGTATATATATATGAGTATTTGCATTGTTTTGCTAAAGATGAAAAAGCTATCAAAACTTAATGAGAACTGCTAATTTGTTCAATAAAATTAATTGTAATTAGTGTTTTATCACTAATATGATCGAGAATTATACAAATGTAAATTTATCATAACATACTAGCCACTCATACATGCTCTGCATGTAATTAATTTTTTAATCTGAAAAATAAAAATAAAAAAAATTAAATAAGACGATTATTGCAGAGTGATAGTGGGAGAGAAAGATGGAATGTGGGATAATTGTTTTAATTTTTTTTAATGAAAATCTATTTTGTTATTGTCATATTTAACCTTGTTATTAAATTTTTTTCTAAAATATATTAATATTTGAGGGTTAAAACTGTAAAAAAAATTCAGTTATGGTGAGCAGGACCTCTTTTCTTAATAATAGTATTGTTGACAGTAGCCACAGAGGGGCTACACAGGCCCACATACCCGCAGCTAGCATGCCCGGGGCCGGACCGAGGCCCGGAGCAGGATCCCCAACACCCGGACCCGAGGCCCAGCAGTCTAACTTATGACTGGGGGCCTGGGAGCCGGGACACCAGCCTGCCGAACAGGTCACCTTAGCTGCCCCTTTGCGTACGAACAGAAGGGAACCAGTCCCACATCGAAGAGTAAGACCAGACCTCACGCTCGACCACCTATATAAGGGCTTCAACTACCCTCATTAATAGGTAACTCAACTCTCCCACAACTTATCATTCCCGCTTAAGTTATCTATTTGCTCCAACGGTACTAACTTAGGCATCGGAGAGGAGAAGACCGGCCCGCCCGGTATTCCCCTTAGTTAGCAGGGTTCGCAGGAGGAAATCACATCAAGATCCACCGGTCTCTACCAGGCCTACGGGTTTGTGCAGAAACAATTGGCGCCGTCTGTGGGAAGAGATAAAAGTCACGTAGGCATTATCTGAAAAAAAAAAAAAAAAAATTGGCAGAAAGTTCGGAAGCGGGGCGGGAAAGGAATGCACAAGAAGATCAGCGGATCATATAAGAGCAGGTGCTCATCACTACCCCGGTCGTTGTACGGGAGTAGCACCCCGGCCAAGACAACCAGAACGACGGCAGCTATCGGGGGCCAAGCGGCACGCCGGGGGCATGCAACGGTAGCACGCGCGGGAAAGGCCCGGCAAAAGGCGATCAACCAACACACCAGGGCCCTTCCCTGACATTCTCGGACGACCCGTGCGACGAGGAGGAGAGTCTGATCGGTGACAGCAACCGGGACACCGCATATAGCCCCGACCGGCATGATATGGCGGGGGAGGTAGAGGTAATGAGAGTAGAAGTCGATCGCCTGCGCGCGGAGAGCGACCGGGATAGAGCAGATTCCAATGTCAGGTATCAGGAAATGGAGACAGTAAACGCCGCCCTGGTGGCTGCCCTGGAAAGAGGACAGCAGTGCAACGCCGCTTTGGCACGGGCACATGTACCCCCACCACGCCGGTCTAAGCCCCCTGAGGCGGGACAGTCATCGGGCGGAAGACCCAGCGACCCCAAGGGGGCGGAGGCCCCGGGCGGCATGGCCTTTCCAAGGAGCACGCCGGCACCCCGGCAATCACACGCTTCATTCGAGGATGAAGTCATGACCACGATCGCACGGGCACTGCAAGTACTCACCGACTCCGTGTCAAATTTAAAGGCCCAAATGGAGGCCAGTGAGAGAAGGGCAGCGCGGCCGTTGGAAGGCGCGCGTTTCAACGAACGCACGGGCCCCTTTTAGCACAGGGTCCTGGAATCCGGGAGATCCGGTAACCAAAAATCTCTGAAGCTGACATACTCAGGAGCCGGCTGCCCCTACCAACACTTGGATAGCTTCCGGTCCCAAACATGCGCCAAGGGCTACTCCGATGCTGTGTGTTGCAACATCTTCCAGGAAACCCTGTCCGGAGAGGCGCTTAGCTGCTTCTATGAGCTCCCGGCAAACTCCATTGAGGCATTTGAGCAACTGGCCAATCGGTTTGTCGGCCGCTTCATCCTCCGGGTCGAAGGAGCTCGGACATCGACGGTCCTCTTCAATTGCAGGCAGGCACACGGCGAGGAGTTAAGGACGTTCGTTAACCGCTGGCAAACGACAACGGCAGGGGTTCGGAACCTAGACAAGGGCATCGCCGAGATGGCGTTCAAACAGGGACTCCGGCCAGGGAAATTTTCCTATGCCGTACGGGTAGAACTCCCGCAGGGGTATGATGAGTTAATGGCGATGGCCATTAGGCACACTCAGGTGGACCACGAAACATATGGGCATCACCTGCTGAAGAGGAAGCGGGTGGAGTACCTTCCGGCCCCCCGAGAAAACAAGGCCAGCCAGCGGGGTGAGAACCGAGGCACCCAACCAAACAGACTCAACAGAAATTGGGGGAACCAACCGCAGCAGAAACTCTATCCTGACAAACCCCAGGGCGAGCACAGGCCCGCGTAGTACCGACAAAAACACCCCCTGGCGATCATGCCAGCGGAACATCAAGAAGTCTTCACCACTCTAACCTCTTCGTACGAGGACATCCTGCACGAGAACGAGAACATCATTCCCCCACCGCTGAAGAGGAAGCACCCAAAAGGGAACCTCACCCCGGCGCGAACAGGCAAATACTGCTCCTACCACGACGAAGCTACCCATAGGATAAACAATTGCATCGCCCTCAAGACAGCGGTAGAGTGATTAGTTAGCAGCGGTCAACTTCAACGGTACCTAGGAGAAAGAAGAACAGATCCCGCCTCGGATCAGGACTAGGGCTGGTAAGCATGTCCGGACCCAGTGAAGGGTTAAGTGCTAAATTTTCAAATACAATTAGCCTGACATTCCAACGGTTCAGCCGATGTAACATTGTAAAATATGTACGCCAACTATTTTGAACGAAATGCAAGGCAAACCACCGGTACTAAAATATATGTCCAAAGGCAGGCAACAAAAAAAAAACCCGTTCCAGCAGATGTACAAAAAAAAGAAAGAGACGGCAAACAAAAATCATAAGGAGCCACGTCTTCCTCCCCAGCGGGCCTAGCCTGTCCACCGGCTTCCTCAGATGGAACCGCCGCATCCCCCATAATGGGTTCAGATGGCTGAAGTCCGCCTTCCCTTTCCGGCTGCTCCTCCTCTGCCGGCTGCCCATCAGCATCATCATCGGGCTGCGCCTTCGGCATTTGCGAGGTGATCAGGTATCCCTTCTCTTCCCACTCCACGTAGGCACCAGCGATACCCGACTACCTAGCCTTCTCCAGGAGCTCAAGAAACTGATCACTATAGTGATATTTCTGGATAACCCGCTGGAAAAGCTCTGGGTCTTCTTCTCCAGCCGCAGCGGCGGTGGCGGCACGCACAGCGGCAGCTTCCACCTGGAGCTCATCCACTTTGGCCTCTAGCTCGGCCCTCTCCTCCTCAGCCCGCTCCTTCTCCTCCTCGAGGCTCCGAACCTAGCCCTCTAGTTTGGCCACCTGCCTCTTGGCCCTCTCCTCCAGTCTGACCTTCTCCCGCTCAAGCCTGGACTTCTCAACCTCCAGGCGCTCACGGGTTCCGGTCAGAAAGGCCACCTGCCTCTTCAGTTCCGGCAGCGCCTCACTCGGGTCCGACTGGTACAGATTGTACAACAGCTACAGAACGACAGGGAGCCGACAGGGGTCCGACTGGTACAGATTGTAGCACCAAACAATTCTTACCCGGAGGACCAACTCCTTGCTCTTCTGGCGATTCTCCCCTGACAGGGCTCCAGCGGCCCCAGGCCTATCTAGACCAAGGCCAGCCACATCCTCCACCAGGTTCCGGACGAAGGGACTCTCCGGACCTCCCCTCCTCTGTTCCTCTACCGGAGCGGGGCTACTCTGCTGACCGGCAGAACTTGAAGCAGCAGCGGCTCTGTCCCTAGCAGGACTCGTCGCACCACTGGTCAACTTGAGCTGTTTCGCCAGGTTCTCACCAGATGACCGGCCGGTCAGCGTCACCAGCGCGGAGGGCGGGACGTCCATGATCCTCCGCCTCTTCTCACCCAGGTCACCCGGTGAAGAAGATTGTGCGCCAGTCATGGAGACCCTGGTGACGAGCGGGACCGATCCCGGTCGATACTAAATCCTATCCGTCCCACCAGGAACCTTTGGTGGCCCTCCAGTGGTCTTACCCTTTCCGGGTCCTACAGAGGGTGTTGCGGCACGAGTCTTCACACACCTCAAGATGTAGGCATCATCCGCAAGATCCAAGGCCATCGGTTCGGCATGGACGGTAAGCCGACCAGACTCCCGATCCACCGAGGTCCGCGAAACGGCCTCCCCCTTCTCCGTCAACCTCAAGACAAGGTCCTCACCGTCCATGGATAGTGTGTTACTGGGCTTGACGACTGTCCGGGAAGATGCACCTACAAAACAAACAAAGGGTTAGTATCAACTCAGTCAGCGGGAACGTCACTACTAAAACCCTGCTACGCACCGAGATCCCGCCCGAGACAGCAGTACTCCAACACCTCCCGCCGTATGAAGTTGTAGGAGCTTCGCTCAAGACCGTCCCAGCACCCAAATATCGTGGCAATCCTATCCCGCTCCAACTCGGACAGTACGTACGATTGGTCACCAAGGGGCTGGAAGACACCAGGAACCCGGTACATCCTCCTCCTTTTCTGCCACTTCTCACCTGCCATCACCACCTTCTTCCTCCAGTTATTGTCCACCCAGGAAGGCAGGTGGGTGATGATAGGCTGAAAGTGTCAGGCGCTAAAGGTGAGACAACCCCGACACCCTTTCTTTTTCGAGAAGGACAATCTGTACAACGCCCGGAACTCGTTCACTGTCGGCATGCTCATCCCGGACAGCTCGTACAGACAACCAAGGCTCAGCAGCTACCTCCACTGGTTTCCGGGAAGCTGCGCAGAAGGCATGTGCAGAGCGCTGAGCATGTACTGTACAAAGTCTGGCAGCATAAGGGAGAACCCATGACGGAATTGGTCTCCATGAACAGCAACCCAACCCTCCTCCGGGTTACAGGCCGATTCCCCGAGATTCAGTAGCCGTAATTTCACCTCATCTGGGATGCTCCACATCTCCCGGAAGGCGGCAACCTCCGCGGGGCTCATGGTACCCTCCGGTTCATCACACACAACAACCCATTCCCGATAGTGTAACTCACGAGCGAAGTACCAGGAAAGGGTACCCCGTACGGGATGCTCTCATGCCTCAGAGACCCGGACGAGGAGACCTCGCCCCGGGAGCGGGCAGCGGCTTCGGACGCCGGGGAAACCGAAGCAAGCCAATCTTCCAACCTCTCCTCATCGTCCACCACAGGACGTCTGTCGGCCGATTCAGAAGTCCCATCAGAGCTCCCAGAAGCCATTTAACCTAGGGGGAGGAAAACAAAACCCCACCGCTGGTCAGCGACAAGTTATAACAGCGCTCTCTGCGGCTGCTCCCCAAATCTGCCGCAGATTCCCCGCTCAAAACAACTCCCGGAAGGCGGCAACCTCTGCGGGGCTCATGGTACCCTCCGGTTCATCACACACAACAACCCATTCCCGATAGTGTAACTCACGGGCGAAGTACCAGGAAAGGGTACCCCGTGCGGGATGCTCTCATGCCCCAGAGACCCGGACGAGGAGACCTCGCCCCGGGAGCGGGCAGCGGCTTCGGACTCCGGGGAAACTGAAGCAAGCCAATCTTCCAACCTCTCCTCATCGTCCACCACAGGACGTCTGTCAGCCGATTCAGAAATCCCATCAGAGCTCCCAGAAGCCATTTAACCTAGGGGGAGGAAAACAAAACCCCACCGCTAGTCAGCGACAAGCTATAACAGCGCTCTCTGCGGTTGCTCCCCAAATCTGCCGCAGATTCCCCGCTCAAAACAACTCACCCACATCATCATCCCATGCACTCGTCCGGGTTTCACCCCGCTCCATATTCATCGCATGGTGGATTTCAAAGCCATATCATCATCTCATGCACTCATCCGGGTTTCACCCCACTCCATATTCATCGCATGACGGATTTCAACACCACATCATCATCCCATGCACTCGTCCGAGTTTCACCCCGTTCCATACTCATGGCATGGCAAGACTTCAGCACAACACCATCATTATTACAAACACATACTCATAACTGCCACACGTCATCACTAATAGGTACTCACATCACCACGCACCATCCTAACAGCCCTTCTGCTCGAACGCCCGGCCAAGCCCAATCTTCAATACAAACTTGGGGGACTGGGCACCGTTGGGTCACCGGGCACCGTTGGGTCACCGGGCACCGTTGGGTCGGTAACCCTGCGGGTCTGCAGGACAGGAGCGAGACATATTAAGTCCCATTCAAGATTGCACTTGACCGGGAACTTGGGAGACTTGTTGACAGTAGCCACAGAGGGGCTACACAGACCCACAGACCCGCAGCTAGCATGCCCGGGGCCGGACCAAGGCCCGGAGCAGGATCCTCAGCACCCGGACCCGAGGCCCAGCAGTCTAACTTATGACTGGCGGTCCGGGAGCCGGGGACACCAGCCTGCCGAACAGGTCACCTTAGCTGCCCCTTTGCGTACGAACAGAAGAGAACCAGTCCTACATCGACCTCACGCTCGACCACCTATATAAGGGCCTCAACTACCCTCATTAATAGGTAACTCAACTCTCCCACTACTTATCATTCCCGCTTAAG
Source organism: Potentilla sterilis (assembly GCA_963682095.1). Taxonomy (NCBI): domain Eukaryota; kingdom Viridiplantae; phylum Streptophyta; class Magnoliopsida; order Rosales; family Rosaceae; genus Potentilla; species Potentilla sterilis. Next base: position 35,855,910 of record OY821759.1, on the reverse strand, counting down.
TTAATTATCTATTTGCTCCAACGGTACTAACTTAGGCATCGGAGAGGAGAAGACCGGCCCGCCCGGTATTCCCCTTAGTTAGCAGGGTTCGCATGAGGAAATCACATCAAGATCCACCGGTCTCTACCAGGCCTACGGGTTTGTGCAGAAACAAGTATATATATATATATATGAAGTTAAGCTCCAATTTTACACTCCTCAATCTCTATTCAATTTAGTAATAAGTAGGAATTTTGGATTATTAGTTGCAGCACGCAGTCTATTGATATATATAGTTTGAAACAAATCTAATAATTTTTTCAGCCTCATGATGTAATGTAAAACGAATGTGATAAATTTATCAAAGATATTACGACCAACACTGATCGATCGGAGGCAACACCAAAAACCTAATCCCATGCGCCGACCATACCCCCAAATTAAGTTGGCCAAATATCACAATGATTAGAGTGACATAGATCATCATGCAAAAGCGGACCGTAGAGATGACGCACCAGCAGCCGCTGGGAAAAAAATGGGACAGTTCAATTTTTTTTTTTTCCGCTGGGTAAATAATTAATCAAAATCTCAATTATGACAAACTAATTAATCGAAATCTCAATTAAGGTTACTAAAGAAGGGTACTAATCTCAATTAAATGTCTCCATTTATACAGAGCACCATACAGCCTAGTCTTGATTCTGGCCTTCTACCCACAACACTTGTTCATTTCCTTTTTTGTGTTTTCTGTTTGGGAGAAGAATGGTTCAGTGAGTTTAATCCATTCATTTGTTTCTATCACCTTGTCTCTCTCCCTTTCTCCTTTTTTTTTTAGAAAATTACTTAGTAGTACTAGACCACATTTGAATTAACTAAAAACTCACTTTTCATATTTGTATAACAAATTAAGACATAAGCCCAAGCTCAAAAAATAAGTGGACCAAAACTGATCAAGTAATTAATGTAAAAATGTCTAAAATACGCTTATTTTCGTGAAAATTATCAACTGCCACTCTTAAATCTAACAAATTTCTCTCTCCTCATTTTTTAGTTTTTCCGGCAAATTTAAGTTTTCCGGCCAAACCACCGGCAATTTCAATATATAAAGTTGTTCCTTATGTCATGGGCTTTCATTTAAGTACCATATTGCATATGTTTTGAGAAATTTTGAAATTTTGAATTTTGCTCACCAAAAACCACAGTAGCAGTTAGTATCTCAGTCGACAATAGCAGCTAGATTTATAGTCAATAGTAGCAGGTGCATTCCCACAATAACAGCTAGATACATAATCGACAGTAGCAGGTATCTTCCCAGCCGACAGTAGCACTTTTCAAATCGACAGTAGCAGCTACTTTCATGTTCGACAGCAGCAGCTACTTTCATGCTCGACAATAGCAACTAGATTTATAGTCAATAATAGCAAGTGCCTTCCCACAGTAGCAGCTAGATACATAATCGACAGTAACAGGGACCTTCCCAGCCAACAGTAGCACCTTTCAAATCGACAGTAGCAGCTACTTTCATGCTCGACAGTAGCAGCTACTTTCATACTTAATTAGATAATAACAGTTAGTTTTATAATCGACAGTAGCAGTTAGTCGACAGTAGCAGTTACACATGTAGATGTGATGTGTTAGTGAGACTCTGAGAGTGAATTTTGAATTCTCTTAAATGTGAAAGGCTGAATAGGGGTAAAAAGGTAAAATATTATATGACATGTGGTAGCTTGTTATTATGTTGTCCTTATTTGTAACTTTTGGTCCTAATTTGCTCTATCAAATTAGGAAGTGAGTTTTTTGTAAATTAAATTGTTGTCTGGTACTTATTAGTAGTTTGTTATTTTTTTTCCCTTTGTTTTTCACTTTTTCGTCTATTGGCTTCATGGATATGTACGTAGCATCCGGTATATATGTAGTATTTTATGTTATAATTCTTTGTTAATTTTGATTTTTAATTCTTATATCTCTTTTGAAATCTTGATGAATACTATGTAAAAATTGTATTTTGCCATATCAAGAGTTTTAACTTATTCTTGATTAAAAAAATTCCGCTCACCTAAATTTCGTACCTTAAGTCTGCCACCGTCGTCATGAAAGGCTGTAAGTATAGGTTTGCGACACCCTCCTCGTGCTAGATGACGCCATTGGCCACCTCTCAGTGATCCATGGATCAACAGATCGCCGGGAAGGCAATTAAACCACGGCGGTGGCTTGAGTAGAAGAGTTGATAACGTCATTTCTTTGGCTAATACAAAATCATCTTAATATGGATGATTCGGAGTAATTAAGAAGCTATAATTAACAACAAAGAGACAAGCATCCACTTTGACATAGGAAGTGTTTTTGGATTATGCAATTATACAAGTATGTTGATTATTAAAATAAAATTATTGCATAAATCTATACATAATGTACGTAGCGTCTATGTATTATTGATATAAAAAAAAAAGATTAGATCATGACAATATTGATTAGGTACGTAGAATACCTTGTCGAACAATGATACAAGTATATAATCATCACGGTCTTAAAAAATAAAATAAAAACTACTCGTCGATCAGGGGAACAATTGCAAGCCTTTGAAGCTCTTTATTTCATTGTCTTTATGTAATATGATGTTTTATCTATATATATGATATACTAATATGATATGCTACATATAAATATAAATCCTCAGCACATTCCAGGCAAGTTGTCCCAATTGTTAGAAACTGTGTCATGATCTGTTGATGAGGCAACAATACTAGGGAACACTGAAGCCATATGTTGCTGCATGTCAAACTCAAAACTAGCCTCAGTTACTCCAGAAGATTGACCGCCATTGGAAAGTTCCCCACTATCACTACTGTACCAATTGGAAACCGGCTCGGTTGAAGGAATAAAACTGAACAGCTTCGACAGGTCTTCAGGCAAGGAATAATTCATGTGGTCATGATGATCCTGGATTTGCTTCATATCTGCAGTTATGAATTTGAAGCAAAAATAAGCGAGTTATAGTATCTAGGGTTTTCTTTCAGAAATTAAGAGCAAACAGAACAAACATTTCAAAATCACGTACGTACTTACTTACCTGAGAAAGAGGTGTTTGTGGAACTTGTATCCTGCAGCCAACGGCCATAACCATCCAAAACTTGCTTGCTTTCAAACGAACCCAATAGACCAAATGCCGCTTTCGAATTCCTCGGAGTTGCAACAGCAGCCAATGCCTCAGCTTCTTGTAACAACTCTTCTAACACATTACTGCAATGAGTCTCATTAGCTACAGCCACCACATGCAGCTTGTTATCATTGGTAATCTGATCATAAGGGGGGTGTGTTTGGGACACTTGGCTTGAAGGAAGCTGCCTGGTACCATCCCCAAAATCAAACTGGGTGCTGTTGGACAGCGGCAATGGTGGCAACGAGCCACTGAAATTCCGTGGTGGATAAAACTGAAAAGAGGCCATGTCCGGCATGGACATGTTTCCAGACACAAAATGCTGATTGTAAGATATGTCGGGCATGGAGCTGGTTCGTAAAATAGAGCCGCTTCTTTGTGGGGTTGGGGAAGCTGGAGGGGAGATGCCATGGCTGTTGCGATACCTTTTGTACTGCAATGGGGCTCCGAGGATGGGAGTGGGGCGGTCGAAGGTGAAGGAAGGATCGGTGGAGTGATCAAATACAGGAAGGGAATGATTGATGGTGGATTTGGGAGAGGAGGGGGTAGACTGATGGGGGTGAGTACTATAGGCTATGTGGGGGAGTTGATGAGTATGCGATGAGTTTTGAAACTGGAAGGAATAATGTTGGTCTGTGGGTGGAAGTCTGGTGCTTGTGGGAATGGTTAGAGAGGTTGCTTGTGACTGGGAATGAGATTGTTGTTGCGATAGTTTAATGTCCTGAGGATATAGAGGGAGGCCTTGGCGTTGTCTCCTCTTCACCCTTGTGTTCCAGTAATTCTTTATTTCATTGTCCGTTCGTCCGGGTAGCTGAATCAAGAACAATATAAATTAGATAGAGAAGAAACCCTAAACTTTTTCATAACAATGGATACGTACTATACCGACCATTTTGTTTTTCTCTAGGGCCTTAGGGCAGAAAAAGCAACCAAAGCTAAAGTTTATGCTGAAAACAAACCCAAAAAAATGGCAGCATCGGCATGCATGC